>JAIUZE010004148.1:0-92113 GCA_022085475.1 Heliosperma pusillum
AGAAAAAGTAAATGACGACTTTAAAAAGTCAAGGAAAAGTCAAAGACGACTTAAAAGTCAAGAAAAGTCAAAGATGACTAAAAACGGTCTTTTCATGAAATCTCTCAGAAATTCCAAATACGAACGCGGAATTTCAAAATACGACTCGAAACAATAAATTCTATTTTAAAAACTTGAGTCTGCTGGAAAGTGTTAGTAAATATTTTCCCTAGAAAAATAGGGTATATTTCGGGTTGTTACAGCTAGTATGTTCGCGAAAGCGACATGGCTCTAAGGATGTCATTGGGCGGGGCAGTGGTGGATATAGGTCCCTCCGTACCCGTTCCCGCCAAGCATTTCTCATACCCATATCCACCCTACCACCCATGGCGGGTAAAAGTTTCCATACCCGTACCCTCCCCGCCAAGTAAACATCTATACCCGTACCCGCCCAATTACCCACTAACCACCTATACCATAACTTATATCGACACTTTTTTTGAATACGGAGTATAACACTATTTTTCGCAAATATTCATTTTTGTATTTCTAATTTGATCTTTTGAATAAAAATCAATAAAGAATATTATAAAAAGTCATAACAATATATGTACTCTTTTAATATTTGGTGGGTAGACATGTATTAGATGGGTATTTCATAAAACTCATCCCCGCCCCACCACCCATGGTGGGTGGAATTTCTATACTCGTACCCACCCACCATCCGCTAAAGCTCTAACCATCCGCGCCCCAACTAGGGCGGGTGCGGGGAGGTACCCGCTTATACTCGTTCCGCTGATATCCCTACCTGGGTCTCATGGCAATGAGACAGGCCGTCCAAGATAAGATCGCCAGCGACCCTGCGAGGTGGGTTGAGACTCAATGGAGGCAACTAAAAGAGGTTCATGGTAAGTTTAAAGGCGGTCAGGGGCAGCGCGTTGAGGCACTAGATGCGGACCTAGTCCAGGGTATATATATTAGATGCAGAGGAGTTTGGTACGCAAGTGTAACACAAGTCTCGTGAAGGGACATATAGACCCCTAGTGGGACACATGTTGTGTCAGTTAATGGGGCTTCTCAAGAGTTAGTGATGCAAGATGTTTCTAGAAGTTGGGGTTGTAGGGTGTGCGGAGGTCCTCTATGGAGGTCAAGGTCTGAGTCAAGATAACGGTCCTTGGTTTGAGGGGAGGATTGTTATTGTACAAACTCATGTCCCACATCAGTAGAATAAAGGTGAAATAAGATCTTTATAAGTGTCAACAAAATATAATAGTACGAGGCCTTTGGGAAGGAGCCCAAGGGTATATATATCCAAGAGGGCTTGGCCCAAACTGGACAATATTTTACTATTATGGACAATGGACACAGTTGCAGCAGATGCCCAACACGAGGTATGCACGCTTCCGCACAAAAGTATTACTAATAAATTAATAGTATATTTTGTAATACTCCATATTTCTGAGTACCTTGTAGTTGGTCGAGTAGGGGTCACTCGACTGAGTGTCATGTGTACTCGGCCGAATAGAGTGTATATGGCCGAGTGTGGTTCGTGTGTCAGTTAGGCAGCCTTCTGCCTAGTTGGCACTCGGCCAAGTGTAATGTGCACTCGACTGAGTGCGGTGTACTCGACCGAGTGCTTCTTGCATTCGACCGAGTGCACCGGTCTACGAGATTTTATTGGACTGTTTGATTAAAGATAATTAATAGGTATTAATGCATAACTTCGTCATTTTATCATTCATAATTAAACCCTAAACCTTCTAAACTCTCTCAAAAACTCTCAAGCATCTTTAATAATCTTTCCAACCCGGATCGGATTGCTTCTTGTCTTGTTGATTTCAATTGGTAAGTGATTCATTTATATGATTTATTGTTATTAATTATATTTGTAACCCTAATTGAATTTTGGGAAAAAGGGAAAAGAGTTACTACTCATTATATGATTATTACATGTTTAGGTGAAGTTTTCTTAGAAGAGGAATTTTGATTCCTTGCTTGTGATTATTTGCGAATTTGCTAAACATGTAGGATTTTCCTACTCGGTGCTTTATATGTTACTCATTATGATAAGATGTGTTATTGTGACATTGTCACTTGATGATGATAGTTACTATTGTGATTATTATGGAGTTTGGGTTTGGAGTGGTTACTTGGTTACAATTTTGGTGGTCCGCCGGGAGATGAACCACACCCCAAATTCGCCTCTCGTAGTTATCCCGCTGCAAGAGGGATGTGCATATTAATGATCCGGGAATATCACTACGGTAAGATGGAATTTCGATGTCCAGTGCTAAGGTCTGGAATCAATAGGTGGTTTTACAGGTCAGGGATGATAACCTTATGCTGCTGAGGTGACCGCTGCGATGGGCCGCCGATTTCTATTCCTTGGATGATTACTCTTGTTGTCTAGTACAATGATCGTCATATATTGTTACTAACCCCGTATTGTTTTCTAAAACCGTTGTGATCCATTGGGGAATGGTGAATAGGTGATCAACAGGTTATTCGATGAGCTCGCGTTCGGGGAGTTGATGGGATCGCCGCAGTTAATGTAATACTTCGTATTTCTGTTGGTCTTGTACTCGATCGAGTAGGTGTCACTCGACCGAGTGGATGTCTTTACTCGGCCAAGTAGGTTGTATTCAGCCGAGTAGTCGAGAATGTCGCTTAGGCAGTCTTCTACCTGGGTGGCACTCGGTCGAGTATGGTGGGTACTCGACCGAGTGCGGTGTACTCGATCGAGTGTTTTGTGCACTCGATCGAGTACACCGGTTTGACGGGTTTTATCGAACGATTTTGGATTAAGATTATTAAGGTTTTATATATATATATTTCATCAGTTAAGCTTTCACTAAAACCCTAAAACACTCTCAAATCTCTCTTTAATCACCTTAATCCACCACTAAGCTTGGGATTTGTCATTGTTGATCGTTTGATTCATCCTTTGCATTCATCGTCATCGTAAGTGTCTTAATCTCTAGTTTAATTAATGTTATGTTATAAGTTTCTTGGAACCGTAATCTGAATTAGGGTTGAGAATTAAATAATTATAATGGATTATTGATTTAGATTAATTGTATTGTTGTTAGGAGGGGAATTCATAAAAGAAGGATTCTAGTCTTGCTTGCCTTAATTGCAGATTGCTTTGAGGTAGGGTTTCCCTATTCAGTATTTTGTATATGTTAATCTTTGTGATAAGATGCTTGTTGAGATATTGTTACTTGATTGATGATGATGGAGTTCGGGTTTGGAGTTTGGAGTGGTTACTTGGTTACTATTTTGGTGATTCGTCAGAAGACGGATCACACCCCGAGTTCGCCTCTCGTAGCTCTCCCTCGCTATGAGGGGGATGTGCACATTAATGTTCCGGAAACTCTCACTGCGGTGAGAGGGGATGTCGATGTCCACTGCTACGGTCTGGCATTTATTGGTGGATTTGCAAGTCAAGGTGGTATCCTGATGCTGTTGAGGTAACCGCTGCGATGGCCCTTCGGTTTCTCTTTCCATATTGCTTACTTTGATTGTCTTGTACATTGATCGGCGTATACTGTTTCTGACCCCGTTACTGTTTTATTAAACTGTTGTGATCCTATGGGGAAGGGTGGGCAGGTGATCATCAGGTAACTCGTTGAGCTTCCGCTGGAGAGTTGATGGGATTGCCATGGTCGTGTCGTAGCTTCCGCTGAGATATTTAGAGTCTTAGACATTCACATTTATCATTCTTTACTTTATCTTTGTTTTGAGACTTGGATTGTTGTTTAAGACGGTATGCCGTTTGGATTTGGAATAATGTAACTATTCACTTTAAACTATTGATTTAATAAACCGTTCAATTATGGTCTATTTTATATGTACTACCTCGGGCAACCGAGATGGTAGCGTCTTTATGGATTAAGGAGGTCTTGTAAGGCTCTTTGGCATATGAGGGTGTTATAAAGTGGTATCAGAGCGACAATTGTGGAACCTAAAACCAATGAACCCAATGAACTTATGAGTGTCTAATAAAATGAACCCGGGTAGGAGTTGTAGGGAGCTACCGCAAGGATTTGGGAGACGTCCTAAAAACGCAACTTTGCCTCTATAGCTCTTAGTCGAAAACAACAGGGAAGTGTTAGGACGTATATGTGTATTTGATGTGAATCCATATGCTGATTGTTGAGAATGTTGTGAAGTGGAGGTGGAATATGAGCATGAGTATGATGATATTATGCAAAGCATGTATGGAATGATATTTGTGTGAATGGTAATTATTATGGCATAAAAATGTGTTACTATTGGCAAGCATGTTATTTATGAGTTGAGTATGGAAGTATGAATATGGTTATGCAAAGTGTGTATGAGATATGATATATGAAAGGATGTGGTGTTAAGCATGAAAAGTGTGTGTGTGTGTGTGTGTGTGTGTGTGTGTGTGTGTGTGTGTGTGTGTGTGTGTGTGTGTGTGTGTGTGTGTGTGTGTGTGATGGCATAATATGTTATTTATGAGTATATGTAGCTTTGCCCATATTGAGACGGAATGTTGAGAAATGAGGAGAATGGCATGTTTGAATGAAGTATGATTTTGATTTAATTGATATTGATATGTTAAGTTCATGAGAACATGTAAATGGTTGTGAATTATGGGTTTTTATGTGATATGAGATACGTTGATGAGTGGTAATTTGTTTGGTAACAAAAAAAAATTGAATTGTATGAAGTTTAATTATAGAAGGCATGTCTTTAAACTGTCGTAACTTGAGTAATAGAAATGATATTGATGTAATTTTAAGTGGAGGTGGTAGCGTTTCTTGTTACGGTTCTAACGGTAGGTCATGAGCCGAAACCGATTTAGAATTGAGGGAGATATGTCCGTTTTACGAAAACTGGTCATTGATGAGAAATCCGTCGCACTCGACCGAGTGCAGGGTACTCGACCGAGTGCACTTTACACTCGACCGAGTGTCTTAAACTTTTATTTCTGGATGGTTACAGGAGCTTGTACTCGTCCGAGTACTATGTGTACTCGACCAAGTGCGTCTTATTCGACCGAGTGTCTTTTATTCGAGCGAGTGTGTTGCACTCAATCGAGTGGCTTCGCTACAGCGGGTGAATCGTGAAATTGTTAAGTGAATGATTTTTGTGTTAACCTATGTGCTAAGTTGTTCCATATTTTGAATATGTATAAGGAAGTGTCGTCTTGGGGAGTGAGTTTGATGGATTCTATAAGTGAATAATGTTCCCCATGATTGTATTTTTTTTTTTGAGAAATGTGTGTGGTTATATATGGTTAGGAAGGATAGATTGATGAGCCTTGTGTGTGTGTGTGTGTGTGTGTGTGTGTGTGTGTGTGTGTGTGTGTGTGTGAGAGAGAGAGAGAGAGAGAGAGAGAGAGAGAGAGAGAGAGAGAGAGAGAGAATCGTCTTTGTGATATGGGATGTGCAATAATGTTGTGTGTTGAGCAATATATAGAGGCGTGTGTGTTTATATGATCAAATGATAATGTGAGAATGGTAATGTATGAATTGAGGATTTAGAAGAGAGATATGAATGGTTATAAAGGGAAATATGTTTCAGACATAGAGGAAAATTGGAAAGTTTGAGTCGATTAAGGATATATGTGATGAGGACCGATATAGAAGATGTGATGATGATGGTACCTAGAGAGCGTAGTCCGCTTGATGTGTAAATAGGACTTGGATATTATTGTTTTGGTGGAAATCTGGATAACTAAGAGACAATTGTTGAGATGAAATATTATGGAAAGTATGATATGAGGTATGCATCGTTTTGAGGTATACTAAGCATAGATAATAATAATATATGATGAGCTTTGTTGTTTGTTTGGGCGAATTAGTAGCGAATGAAGGAAAATAGTGTGATAAGATAAATTAATATTGCGTATGATTAGGAGATTGTGGCGACGCGTTGTTGAGATTGGTATTTTGAGGTAATAAGAAGGTAGTCGCGTTATTGGGGGGGACTAGATAGTGAGAATAAATCTTTGGGATAATAAGAAATTGTAACTGGTGTGAATTGGAAGAAGTATAAATAGAGAATTGGTAAAGCAAAGGAATAATTGAAGCAATAGAATAGCGTAAACAGAATGATATTTATGAATTCATGAAATGAATTGTATGGGAAATTATTAGTTTGAAAGAGACAAGTGGTAGAGGAATAATTGGAGGATCATATTTGGGGGTAAATATTAGAGATGCAAAGGGCACAGTTCGGTAAGAAATAAGAAGGGAAGGTGGTAGTAGTTTCAAAGGAGATATGAGTGATTTTGTGATAAAGAATATGGTATATATTGGCTAATAATCGTTTGTGGGCAATTTGTGGTTACCAATCGAAAAGATTGCTGTGGAAAGTTTTATGGAATTATTTATGGCTTTGGAAGTACTTTAGCTAGTGGCTTGTGTGAGATGTATTGGTATTTGATGGTGTATTGAAATAATATCGTTATTATAGAATTTCGCGGTCTAAAGTGTTAGGTTGATGTAATGGGGAGACAAGAGATTTAAATGAGAAGTTATGAATGAATATTCAGATCGAACTGTTAGTTGTTGGTGAAATCTTTCATGAGGATGTAGGACTAAAGAAAGAATGAGAGCTATTAAGTCTCAAAAGGGAAAGTCATAGATTATTGTGATTATACACAACAAGAATTCTTGTTTCAGGCGACTATAATAAGGCGACTGATACTAGTAGTCGCCAATTTGGCGACTGAAAAATAGAATTGGCGACTGAAACAATCCTCAGAATTTTATCAAAAAAACTCGGGCGACTGAAATCAGTCGCCAAATTGGCGACTACCTTATCAGTCGCCAAATTGGCTATTATTCTAGAAAACGCAAAACTCATATGTATTTACTTTACTCATTTCTTCTCCAAAAAACCCGAAACCCCTATTCCCTCTACAAAATCGCCACCACCACTACTCCACTCCCTCAACCACCACTCCGACCACCACTCCGACACTAGCTCCACCGGATCTTTGTGCTTTCCTTCTTCTTGTGTTGCTTTGTTTCTTCTAATTGGTGAATGTATATTTGTTCTAATTTCAATCCTTCAATTAATTTAGTTAGTTTGCTTAATTTATGATTTCTACTTGTATTTAGTTGATTTTATATGTTTATATAAACATTTGTGATGATTATTGGTTTAGATGTTAAATGTTTGTTGTATTTTGAATCCTTAGATTAATTGGGGGTTTTTGATTAGTGGTAGTGTTGTTGATATTATTAGTGTTGTTAGTATTAATTTTGTTGGTATTGTTAATTTTGTTTTGGGTTAGTGTTGTTAGTAATGGGGTTTTGATAATTTTCATGATTTGTGTTAGTGTTGGTAGTATAGGGGTTTTGGTTAGTGTTTTTTTATTAGTTTTAGTATGTTAATAATGTTAGTGTTATTAGAATTATTTTGTTAGTATTGATGATTTTGATTTGTGTTAGTGTATTTCGTATTAAGGTTTTGATAAATATGATTGCGTGTGTTAGTGTTGTTAATATTTGGGGTTTTGATTAGTGTTAGTATTTTTTTTACTTGTTGTGTTGGTTAATGTTTAGATTAAAGGAAGAGATAGGAGCGTACATGGATGTACGAAGAAAGACTTGATAAGAAAAGACGTCCTACCGCTAGATTTATAAAGGGGGTTGCCGAGTTTATTGAATTTGCTAAACAACAAGACGAGTATGATTTAGTAGTATAGAAACTTAGGTGTCCTTGTATTAAATGAAAAAACATGAAATATCTACATGACATTGAGGTTCAAGAACATCTTTATACAAACGGGTTTTGTCCAAACTACTACAATTGGATTTCTCATGGAGAATCATATTTTTCACTTCCCGAACAATCTCAAATCCCACAAAATGAGAACCCATATAGAGATATGGTAGTTGATGCCTTTGAGTCTAATATTTTCAATAATGATCATATACCAAAGAGTGAAGAAGAACCACACCCACAAGCAAAAGCCTTTATTGATATGTTAAAGGCGAGTGAAAAACCATTATATGAAGGGAGCAAAATGTCATTGTTAGAAGCCGCCTCTAGGATAGTAACTTTGAAATGTGAGTACAATTTGCCATTTACTTGTGTTGATGGCATTGCTTCTTTGATTAAGGATGTTATCCCCAGTAATAATGTCATGACCCGATCATTCTACAATACCAAAAAAGTAGTGAAAGGTCTACAACTTCCGCATTACAAGATTGATGCATGTCCCGATGGATGTATGCTCTTTTGGAAGGATGATGCTTTGCTTGACAAGTGTAGTAAATGTGAAAAGGCTAGATATAAGACAATTGAGGGAAGTATTGTCTTGAAGGGTAAAAAGGGAAAGAATGAAAAAAAGAGAGGTGAAAAGAGTAAGAAACCAATACCCGAAAATCCCGTAACTTACTTTCCTCTAGCTCATAGACTTCAAAGAATGTTTGCTACCAAAAACATTGCCGAGCAAATGAGATGACACAAGGAAAATCCTCGTACTCCGGGAAAGATGTGTCATCCGAGTGATGGAGAGGAATGGAAGCGGTTTGATATGCTTTACCCCGACTTTGCTGAGGAACCCCGTAATGTGCGACTTGGCCTTTGTCCGGATGGTTTTGCTCCATTTGGCCAGTTTGGTAGAAAGTACTCTTCTTGGCCCGTAATGGTCACTCCATACAACTTACCACCTTGGTTATGTATGAAAAAACAATTCATCTTCTTGTCACTAATTATTCCTGGTCCTGATAATCCAAAAACCGCCTTAGATGTTTATTTGCAACCTTTGGTGGAAGAATTGAAACAATTGTGGGAAGTAGGTGTGAAAACATATGATGTGTCTTTAAAGCAAAATTTTCAACTAAGAGCTTCATTGTTGTGGACCATTAATGATTTTCCCGCCTACGGTATGCTATCTGGATGGTCTACCGCGGGAAAAAAGGCATGTCCTTATTGCATGTACCAAAGCAAAGCATTTTCGCTTCCTTGTTCCCATAAAGTGAGTTGGTTTGATTGTCATAGACAATTCTTACCGAAGGGGCATGCCTTTAAGAGCAACAAAAAAGCTTTCAGAAAAGCTAAAGTGGAGCGCAATCATGCTGTAGATCGATTTCCGGGGGATAAGGTGTGGGATATGGTTTGTGATTTGTCACGTACTATTGATTGTACTAAAGCAGAGACGGAGGTGCTAAAAAAGAAGAAAATTGGTTGGTTTAAAAGAAGCATTTTTTGGGATCTTCCTTATTGGAAGACGATGTTAATTAGGCACAATTTGGATGTAATGCATATAGAAAAGAACTTCTTTGAGCAACTGATTCACACGATTATGGATGTAAAGGGAAAGACTTGTGATACTGTTAAATCACGAGAAGATTTGAAGACAATTTGCCATCGTCCCAAACTTCACATTCGTAGCGATGAGTCTAAGCCAAAATCTATTTTTACACTTGACAAAGCTCAACGGAAGGTATTATGTGAGTGGTTAAGAAAGTTAAAATTTCCTGACGGATATGCATCCGATTTTAGTCGATGTGTTGATATGAAGGAGCTAAAGTTGCAAGGCTTGAAAAGTCATGATTGTCATATCTTCATGGAACGATTATTACCTGTAGCTTTGAGACATCTCCTCCCCACTCCCGTGTGGAATGCAATTGTTGAGATAAGTCAATTTTTTCGAGATTTATGTTCGTCTTTAATATGTGTTGATGACATGATTCGTCTTGAGGAGCAAATACCACAGATATTGTGTAAGTTCGAGATGATATTTCCTCCATCATTTTTTAATTCCATGGAGCATGTACCGATACATTTGCCTTATGAAGCCAAAGTTGGAGGCCCTGTCCAATATAGGTGGATGTATCCATTTGAAAGGTAAGATCGCTAAATAGTAATTAAATTTTAATTATTATCGTACTATATATAATTGATTTAATATTTATATACTAGTCTTAACAACTATTAATCCCATCAATTATTGAATAGGTTTCTTAATCACGTGAAGAAGAAAATTGGTAACAAAGCTCGGGTTGAAGGTTCAATATGTAATGCGTATTTAACGGAAGAGATTGCAAATTTTTGCTCTCTTTACTTTGAAACACATATTGAAACCAAAGCAAAAAACTTGAGTGTTGATAAAGCGGATGAACTTGAGACAAGTTTACCCGAGTTTTTCCAAATGCATGATGATGAGGGTTGTTCATCAATTGGGGGAACAAGATATTTGGATGACAAAGAATATGATCGTGCTCACCTTTACGTTCTTTCTAATTGTGAGATTCTGGAATCATATGAAACGGAGTTTGTGAATGATTTCATTAAAGCACATCCTAATGTGAATAGAGATGATGTTTGGAGTAACCATGAGGATCAATTTGCAGCATGGTTTCGGAACCATGTAATTGAGTTAAATATCCAAGATGATTTGATAAGGACTTTGGCCTTTGGTCCTTCACGAATGGTTAAAACGTGGAATCGTTACTCGGTCAACGGATTTAATTTCCATACATTCAACTACGGTAAGGATAAGGCTAGGTGCAATTATGGTGTTACTATTTCTTCTCTTGATGACAACGAATACTATGGTATAGTTGAGGATATCTTTGAGTTGAGCTATAATGGGCGTGAGCGTTCTTATAATACTGTCTTATTTAAGTGTGAATGGAAGGATAACTCTGTGGCCGGTATGAAAGTTCATGAACGTTATAAAATCGTCGAAGTGAATCATACCCGGACATACTCAAAGTATGATCCATTTATACTCGCACATCAAGCCAATCAAGTATATTTCGCTTCTTATCCAAGCACGAAGAATGATCGAAATCAAAAGCAGTGGTGTGCAATCTTTAAGACAAAAGCACGCTCACAAGTAGATACAACTTTTTTTCAAGAAGAAATAGTATCTAGCGGGTTTATGTTGTCTCCACCTGATGAGGACATTTATGAGAATGAAAATGAAGAGGGTGAAGATTTAGAAAACGAGGATGGTGATGGTCAAGTTGACGGTGATGGTGGTGGTGATAGTGATAATGATAATGAATCAAATGGTGATGATGATGATGACGAATTTGATGATGATAATGATTAATTGGGTAAAGATATATTTATATATATTTTAATTAAGTTTTTTATGTTATTTGATGTTTTTTTTTATGTTATTAACAGTTTATGTTTATGTTTTTTATGTTATTAACCGTTTCTAACAATTTGAATATTTGTGTAATTGTAGATGGCAGGAGGTCGAGGTAGACAACGTGGCGGCGGTTCAAACAGACGCCGTAGTACTTCTTCAGTCGACGAGGAGGAGATGGAGGTTATTGATCAGCAGAGTCCGGTGGTCGAGGAATCGACCAATGACGATGAGTCCTCGGATCAGACATCGGAGACGATCCAGTTCACCCCGGAAGGGAAGATGATACTTGATCCCGCGGGTTTTTGGTAAGACAACGACCAATGTCTTTAATTTATTATTTTATAATTATATTACATTATTTAACATAAATGCATACTATTCCATAGTTTATTTTTCAGGTTTTCGTCTCAAAAGGTTGTACGCGGTTGTACTCAGAGTACAAAGATGAAGATGACGGGGGTTGCTCCTACTTGTTGGACAAAGGCAACCTCTACACAAAAAGAGGAATGGTTCAATAATTTTAGGGTATATTATTTTTGTTTATATTTTCTTATATTATTATAGTTTTCAATTAATAATTTATTTTACTAATACTTACCTTTTAAATTGTAGAAAACATTTGACTGGCCGGCCGGATTAGAGTATATTGTACGTCAAAGGTACAATGAGACGTGCACTAGACGGTTAAGGGACAACATGTATAAGGTTGTCAAGAGGAAGAAGGAGCCGGAGCATATGAGAGGTATTTAATTGTTTTTGTTATTTGTATATATAGTTATAATTTAACACATTTTATCATATTTTATAATACTTATTTAACTTGTAGGTGGTGCATATGAAGATATGCTTAAATATCGTGAAACTCCGGAGTTTCAGGCTAGGTCGGCCCAAGCATCCAAAAATAAGAAAGGAGGAAAGAAAGATGGAGCGGCTGAGTCGTCACATCACGCAGGATCTCGATCTTTCCTGGACCTAGTTTTGGGTGTAAGTTATAATTTCCACTTTTTCCTCCATTTGAAAATTATAACTTAAATTCTTTTTATTATTAAAATCATCTTATACAAGTCTTTAATTTCTTCTTTTAGAAGGGTAAGAAGAAAAAAGCTAACACGCCCACGGCTCCGGAGCTCTTCCTTGACACCCATTCCCGACTCCAAGACAATAAAAGATATTGGATAAAACCAAAAGATAAGGAATTATATGTAAGTTTCAAACTATTTTTGAATTTTTACAATAAGTTCATTTTTTTAAATGTTTAACAAATTTTGTAGCTATTTTTAATAACAATGTTTATATTTTGTAGGATTCCTTTTTGGCCGAGAAAGTTAGGCAACCCGACAAGTCCGATAACGAGATTTGGTTCGACTTGGTAAAGGGTTTCAAGAAGAGGAATGTCTACGGGATTGGGTCGGCAAAGGACGTATTTTACGAACCTCCAAGGGGAAGAATGACGTCCAGCTCAAAACAAACCTACGAGTCGGGAGTCGTGGGAAAACTCCAAGCCGCACTTAACGAAGAAAGAAGAAAAAACGCGGAAAGGGATGAGGAATTAAGGATAATGAAAGAAAAATTCAAAGCTTGGGAAAGCAGGTTCGACAACTGCAACCAAGGTCCGCCTCCCTTTCGGCGGGATTATGATGAAGGCAATGGAGGTGGTGGACTGCAAGCCGAACCCAATATGACCCTTGGCTTCTGATATTAGTTTATAAACTTGTGACTTATGCTCGTTTAAACTTGGTTTGTTAACGTTTAAGAAGATTTGTAAACTTGAAACAATTTTCTTGATCTATATGAAGATGTTGGTTTCACATCGTGTTGTTGTAAATGTGTGACATTATGGTTGTTTTCTAGTATACTTGCAGGTATTGTATGGTAACGAAATGGCAGGATGAAAACAGAATTTTTCTTGCAATATCACAGGGGTTTTGGCGACTGAAATGTTCATTTGGCGACTACTTTCAGTCGCCAAACCCCCTGTATTTTTGCAAATTAAAAGGCCTTTTGGCGACTGATTGGCGACTGAAATCAGTCACCAAATTGGCGACTGAAAGGTATAGTGGTCGCCAAATTGGCGACTGATGGCGACTGAAATCAGTCGCCAATTTGGCAACTACAACACCTGTCAGTCGCCAATTTGGGCGACTGCTTTCAGTCACCATTTTGGCGACGCTTTTTTCAGTCGCCAAATTTGGCGACTGAAATTAGTCGCCCGAATTTTATTTGGCGACTAATGACTGCGACTGGTTCTTGGCGACTGATTTCAGTCGCCAAATTCATTTTAGCGACTGAAATTAGTCGCCAATACCAGTCGCCTGAATGTTGTTTTCTTGTAGTGATATCCGGTAGCTATCTTGAGATATTTGTTTTCGTACCCCGTGGGTCGTTTTGCAGGGGGGAGGCGTTGATGAAGGAGGACTTATCATGGTTTGAGTTTAGGAAGTTATGCGAAGGTTATATTATTATGTAATAAATGTTATAGTTGAATGTGGCGGTAGTTTCGAGTGTAATGGTTTTGCGGTCTGTTTTCATGTTAGTAAGGGAATGTGAGGTGTCGAGGTGGTAGTTCCTAATTATTTGTGTTGTCGACTTGCCGGGTTAACCTTTGTGGTATTAGGTGGAAAGAATATAGATTTGTGAGTAAAAGGGAAGTAAGGTGTCATCGTTGCGTGGATTTGAGGGTGACGTTTGGGATATATTGAATTCTAGATTTCTTGTTGGGATTGCGTATGTGTTATTATTAGCTTGCTAGTCGTATGATGGATTAAGTAGACTAAGATATGAGTGTTTTGTGTAGCGCTTAAAGGCAAGTGTTGGGGTAATTATTGGTACTATGTGCGTGTCGAATGAGGTTATCTATATCATGGTTTGTATAGTCTTTTGTTGTGTAATAGTGTCATTAGTTTGTGGTATGTTATGGCGGTCATTAGGGCTGAGCAAAAATATACGATACGATTTTATTATACGTATCCGATACGATATACGGTTTCAATTATACGGATTTCCGTATACCCGATTCAAATTTCCGTATATACGATACGGTTTATAAAAAACCGTATCGGATACGTATCGGCAAAAATTGAAACCGGATATACGGTTTTCGATACGGTTCCTATTTTTAATATAAAATATAAAATAAAATCATAAAACAACTAAACGTCGAGTATATCCGTGACTCAATCTTATTACTTTTATACATTTTTAAGTTATTTATTCTTACTAGTCGCTGCCCCGCGCGTGTTGTGCGCGGACCCCCGATCTCTTATAATCCTTCATTCATCATTGTAACTGTGATCATTTTCTAAACGTTTAGGATTTAATTAGGCTTTTAATGCAAGTCTACAGTTTTTTCTTTTCCCTTAAATTTGTAAATTCAACAAGGCAAAAATTCGTATTCAACTAGAATGAGGTTTTCTTAACCTTTAATTGGGTCGCGCGCATAACTTTAGTTGCGCAATAGTACATATTGTAGCACATTAACGTTAGACACACCTATTTTGGGTAAACGTAGCTATTATAAATGAGGTGTTTTTTTTGTTGCGTATATTCTCTAATCACGCTGATACTCTATCCCTAATACATTTAAAGTTTTTTCCTTAAGGGTACAATCATACGTTACTTATATGCCTATAATACATCTTTGCCTACAATAGTACGTTACATCTTTGCTTTGTTGAAATCGATATCAATCATAATTCTCTTCTCCTTCTTAAACTTTGTTCCTTTATATATCTATTCCCCTTTTCTCTTTTCATCCCCCTTTATCCTCCTTCTCCTCCCCCTCCTCCTCATCTTTATTCTTATTACGCTATCTCTTTACCCTAATCCCTCTTTCCCTTTCCTTTTCTTTTCATATCTTGTCCTCATTTTCAATTCCTGTTGCCAGCTTTCTCTCCCTTCTTCTTTTTATCCCATTTTATTTTCCACTTCATTTTCTCCTTCCCCTCCCACATACTTCTTTCCTTATTCTCCTCCCTCCATTTCCCTATCTCCTTCTCCTCTACCACTTTTGTTATCTATCACCTCATGTTCTCCCCTTCCAATTTATCGCCACTTATTTCTCATTCTCCTCCATCTCTGTTTCCCTTCTTTACCATGTCGCTGCCTCATCCGAACCCTTGTCTACTTTTCATTTGTCTTTCCTTCACAACCTCCTCAATTTCATAATTTTGCATCCATCTCATTCTCCTCTTTCTCCCGCCTCCCTTTTATCCTTATCTAAAAGATTCGTGCCCTCTTTCCCCTTCCCCTCCTCTACTTTTATGTGTTTCCTATTCACTTCCGTACCTTTGACCATGATCTTTCCCGTCTATTAACTCATTTTCTTGAAATAACACCATAAAATTTGATTGGAAAGCAGGCTTTATTGGCAGGAAATTATTGGGCAACATGCGGTTAGATGAATCATTATTTGTCATTTTGGAGTTCTCAAATTATGACTAGAGAAAGTGGCATTTACTAAATGTGATTCATCTCTGCATATAGTCATAAAGAAATATAGTACATTGCATTTTTTTTTTGCCTGAAATGGCCACTTTTATAGTTGCCGGCGCTGAAATAAGATATTGACTCCTAATTTGTCATTTTATTCTCGAAATTATATTTTGAATGTGCCAGGTCTTTTAATCAAACTGAAGTTGCGTTAGAAAATGACTTATTCCCTTACTCTTCCCTTATACGTTGTCCTCATTTCGTTACTCTTAACCGTCTCTTTAGCCTCCTTCTATTTACCATTACCCGTCCCTTACGTCTTATCTTCGTCCTCCTCCTTGTCCTCCCTCCTCATATTGCCCTTCCCCTTCGGGCTTCATATCTTCCTTCCCTTTACCGTGCCCGATGATGCCACCTTTATTTGGTTGAAAACTAATTAAATTGTAAATAATCAACTCTTTTTATGAAATACCTTAGCTTGAATCATGCAAAATGTTAATAGGGCTCTACACATTAGCATTTACTTTCGCTTGACCCCCCCCCCCCCGGGTGTCCTTCTCTTATCCCTTCTCAAATGCCTATGTTCTCCTTCTCCACCTCTCCCCTTCCTCTCCCCATCTTACTATATCCCGTTTCCGTTTCATTAACATCGTATGATCGTAATATTACATTTATTTGCTTTGCATATGTATCTACTATATACTAAAGAGAAAACATTTCCTCTCTTCCCATTAGTCACTCATTTTCAAGTATTAAACAAATTTGAACTAGGTGGGACCCCCCACATTCTTACTTCATAATTAATTACTCTCTTTCATAATTTTGTTAAATAATTACTCTTTCTCTTTCATTCTTTCACCATCTTTTCTTAGTATAATTACATTTCAATAATTTTGCTTTAATGAATCTAATATGAAATCCTACATTACAACATCAACATACAAAAATTAAATGAACATCTAAAAAGTACAAATAATAAAAAAAAAATTGCGATAACCCATAAAATTTTTAAAAACAATTTTAAAATTCTGAAAGTTGTGCACATTTGTCCAAAAGAAAATTTATGCAATATATAATAATAGGTAAAAAATAAAATATTGTAACGAAAACTAAATGAGTCAGATCATTAGAAAAAAATTACTTAATGAAAAACAGAATACTTAGAAGAAAGAAAAAATATGAAGGTGGATTATTTCGGATTTAAAAGTATCCCGTGCATTTTTTTTGCACGGGATTAAAACTAGTACTTTTGGAACCCTAAACTATTTTCGCTTTGTTGCCAACTACCATAATGATGAAGCTATTTCATTACTCCCTCCATTCAACTCCAAATACAACATTTCTTTTTTTGACACTATTCATGAACGAATATAATTTTACGATTTTTTGCAATATGTAACACAAAATATGGTCATGTGGAATCTTGTTTGATTCACCTATAAGATTATAATAAGAATATGAAACCTTTATATTTTTTCACAATGTAAAACTTAAGATATTTACGATGCAAATAGTGCATTGGCAATTGTGCAAAAGTGAAATGTTGTGTTTGGAGTTGAATGGAGAGATTAGTCATGGAAAATACTAAACATCTTATCATATGTTTATAATACATTACCCTCCTCCTTCTTCCCTCTATATATATTTCCCTTCCTCCTTTCATTTCTCCTCCTCTTAATCATCCTCTTGTTCCTCTTTCTCTCACGCCTTCTCTTTCTGTTGCCCCTTCCTCTTCGGCGTTGCCGCCTCCCCCTTATCATTCTCATCCCATCTTTTCCTTCTTCTCTTCATCTCTTGTCCACCTCATTGCTCCTATTTACACCCATCGTCACCGTCTCCCACTCTCACATCCTCATTCCCTTCCTCTCATCCTCTTTCTATTTCCCTCTATCCTTGCATCCCGCCATCGTCCCCCCTCCCCTCTATCCATTTTTCCCTTCTCCTCATCCCATCCGTCGCCGCCTCTTTTCTATTCTTCTCTTTCTCCTTTCTCAGCTCTTTGGCTCCCTCCTTCATCTCCTTCTACTCCTCATTTCCATCCTTCCTATCCATCGCCTTCTCCACACCCCCTTCTTCCGAGCCTCCCTTGTTCTCATTCTCTAACTTTCCTTGCCCCATGTTCAGAAAAGTGAAATTTCATATTACCGTCAATAATATTATAACAATATACAATAATAGAAAGAAATAAAATAAATATAACAAGAATATAAAATATAGTAAAGGGAAAAGATGTAGCCTGGGTCGAATCGCGCTAGGTGTTTTCCTAGGAGAGATAACGCCTCCACTGCACTGGTTACCAAAGAGTGCGTTCCTCTCTCAAGATACGACAACCCGTTGGACTCCTTCGGTAGCAGCTAGAACAGTCCCCGAACCGTTGATCGCCCAATGCTCAATAATAATTGAAAGTACTATCAAATGACTTTGGCAAATATAATATATCAATATAAAATAAGTGACTAAAAAATGCATAAGAACATAATAGTGTTAAAAGTTTTTTATGAGAGTAGCTTAACAATCTCATACAGATAAATTTTAATACCCATACTCATATATAAGAAATATACCCTTCATAGTTCATACACATACGATGTGTATTAAACACATTAAATTGGTGATAAAAAATGATACAATTAACATAGGATGTGTATTAAACACTTTCCCTCAATTAACATACACATAATCATTGAATGACGAATTTGGTTGTACAATTTTTTAATATACCAACATGGGACTATACAATAATCATTATACTTTTTGCCATAACATGATTTAAGTTAGGGATATTCTACATGTTACCCTCATGTTTTTCCAGATTCTGTAGTATGCTCCTCTTTTTTAGTTGAAAAAACTTTGACGGTCTATAGTTCTTGGCTACGAACTCCGAAGACGGCAAATTTATTTTTCAAAGTAAAGATCTCATAAAGACGATCAGTGTGAAAAAAAATCGTTACGTTATGAGTTCGTAACCATGCGATATTGTCAATCAAAGTTTATTTTGTTTAAAATGGTTGACCGAGCATAACTCGTGCTATAAGTTCATAAAGTGCCAATATTTTTTATCAAACCGAAGATCTCGTAAAGGCGATCAATTTAAAAAAAAGATTCATCTCGTTCCGAGCTCTTTACTATGAATTAAAGACGATCTAATATTTTTAACTCAAAAAGAGGGATACACCGTAAAATTCGAAAAAATATGCGGGTGCTATGTATAATATCCCTTTAACTTACTAACCATTATTTAAAACTAGCCTTGAACACAAGGAAGAATTAATGTATAGAAAACTCATTTACTTTGTGTTTAAATTCCATTTCTGATACTGAATCGTATTTTATGTCAGGGTAATATATTGCAGGTAATTGGTTCAAAATTGCTCAAAGACTATAACACTAATATTATGTAGAAAACATAAGTAAATTTTATGGTTTAACATGTGAGACCGTCCCATACAAGACTCGTCCCATAAAAGACTCACTGACATATTAATTATGGGTCCTAGCTATAAATTAAGGATAAGTTGGACAATAACACATCAACACATACCAGTGCCTTGGGATAAACACGACACTAACAGAGCACACTCGTCTTAAGCTCGAACGAAATTTATTTTCCATCAATGATTAGGACTTACAATTCTCACAAAAACAAATACGCCTTAAAGAATTTAACTTTCCATTTCTTGTAAGACCGCCACCTATGCACCCAATTAACAAGTTGAAAGCTTAATTCCCCATTATGTGTAAATGTAACAATTTGAGTCTTAATAAAAAAACGCATTTGTTTTCCTGCAAAAAACGGCTACCATAATTAATTCATTACTCCATATAAAAGATGAAACAAATGTGATTTTTCTTAAGAAAATGACGTTGGAATTGCAAGTTCATCCAACTTTATAAAAATCAGGAGATCAGATGAGTCAAATTACAGCTAGCCAATATGAACGATATTATCCCAATGTGAAGTTTTAAGCAGAATAGTTTGTTGACTTTCTCCAAACTTTATAGACAATACCTACAAAGATTATTATAAAATATCACGTTTACTACTTTCCGTCTTTACATTTGAGTCTCTATGCAAATAGTGGTACAAAGATTCAGAATCAAATTCAAAACACAAATAATGAAAGAAATGCTAGTAATAGACTAATACAGTAATACATATGTTGATTAGGCCTAGGTTCTTGACCATGTTCACTCAAGAATAATTGACGAAGGTCGATGGCCTAATCTGCACACACATTTTCAATGGTCTGAAACCAATATTCATAGAGCATGTTGTTTTCCATGCAAAATATTAAAGGTATCAGCGATCCAGTCCAGGTATATCTTATATGAAAGATGGGGAAGGGGCTGGGGTGTTACGTCATCTAGACAAATTATGTCATTACCTTGCAGAGCTAATTGCAGTTGTGTTGACGATTTCTAGTACGACCACATCGTGAACCAATTTGTGTGTTTCACAAAGAGAAAGAAAACCTGTTATATGATAATAGGCGCAAATCCACCTCTCACCTGAAAAGTAGGCCAGGAATATCCCTGGCAGCCGTATGAGATAAACAACAAAAGTAATTCCAAAAGGCACAAATTCACAACAAAGCAAAAGAAAAGGGAGACCAATTTTTATGTCATATAACCCTCCAAAGGTGGTGTATCCTACACAAGACGAGAATCAGTAAAGTTTTATGTCATATAACCCTTCCAAAGTATGTTTTTTAGCTCACTTCGCTACATGAGAAGATGTGGCATTCTCTTCGTTCCTTAAATCTCATAACAATAAGAACAACAAAATAGAAAAATCTGATCAAATTCGCATATTTGGTGCAGCTAAATTTTGATAAATCATTCAAAGATGGAAACTTTGCAATTATTGGCAATGCTTTGATTATCGTAGTGTTGGTCGTTCCTAACTTATTTGTAATAATGAACTAAAGTCGGAGATCCAAATACCATACACCAAATCACTACCAAAAAGCAAATTATATGTACTGACAATTGATTGATCATAGAGTACGAAATGAGGGAAATAAAATTGTTTAAGAAGGCATGAAGGGAGAACAAGACCAACACGCCAAAGTTACCGAGCTCAATTTCAAGTCAAATCTACCTGAATGATTTTACTTTACAGTCTCCGCTATCCTTTGAGCCTCTCTTTGTTGGATCAAAAGTCGAACTTCTCCAATAATTTTCTTCACAAACTCACCAGCAGATAGTTTGTTGGATCAAAAGTCTAACTTCTCCAACAATTACCTTTAAGTTTTTATTTATTAAGTGATTCTACACAACAAAAATACTTATATTGTTCAATGTCCATTACCACAGCACTACTAAGCCCAAACCAGACCTAAATTTATGCCTGTCTAAACTACAGCAATCAAATGACACCAAACTGATCGACTTAATCGAGAAAATTATGCATCTTAACCTATAATCAGTCATAAACTGATAAATTCATCTGCATAGAATACTCAAAATCAAACCATCAACCCCTAAAAAATAAACACAATTCTTACAAAATTCAGTAACCATTAACCCCAACAACCGCTTTTATAGAATTACCGAAGTTTTAAAATTATAAGAATTTTAAAGTTAAAACACATGTAGAGAAAGTAAGTTACGACCTTACCTCGAGATCACGCGCACCAGCATGCCAAAGCAAAATTCAAGTTGTACGACCTAAAAAGATGCTGGATAACAATTAAGAACAAAGGGAATGAGTATTAGAAGGCGGGGCTCAACAGAAAGGTTACTGAATACACGATATTGATACAAGCTACTGGATAGGCCATGTTGCTTCTAATCACGTGTAAAGAGTCCCAAAAGCGGACATTTCTACACAAGTTTAAGTCACAAGCATATCTTCGGCACTTTGACCACCTACATATACCCCCACAGACCCCATATATCCTACCATCATCGACCAAATACAAATGAACTATATATAAGCACCACCACAGTCCAAGCGCCTACTCTCACCTGCCACTAAATACACTAAACGCAATCCAAAACCACTAAATACACAAACGAAAGCTATAAACGAAAGAAACAAAATAAGATTAGAATAATGAGAAGGGGAAATTAAATAAGTAAAATGGAATTGAAAGTGAGTATGGGTAATTATTGGGTACTGAAAACCTAACCTCATAAAATAAGAGATGTCAAAAAACATAAGAATCAGCAGGGTATCCTCCTACCTGAAAAATTCAAAGAAATGGATGTAAGAACCAACAAAGACGAGAGGAAATGAGACAGTGATAGGAGGGAAAAAAATAACTGGCCTGGAGAGGTTGGTCAAATGAGTGGTGAGGAGGAGTAGGTTGAAAGACGTGGGTGAACAAGCCGATAGCGGAATACGCCTGTAAAATTAAACGACCACAATTAAATCAAGCCAAACTCATATAAGCCTCACTTAATTAATCCGGAAAACTCATGAAAAAAAAGTTTCGTCCTCCTCCATTTCACTACCAACAACACATAAAAACACTAAAAACGAATTGAAAGCAAAATATAAATTAGACAACTATCCGCAAAATCGAGTAAAAAGCACACTTAATTACCTAGTGAAATATGAAACTACCCGAAATTAAGATGCTTATCACCTAATTTGGTTTGAGTTTCCAACACATATCACATTTGCGTAATAAGAAATGGATAAATTCAAAGAAACAAACAAAGAGCCCAAATAATTGAATAAAGTAACTTTAAAAATCCCCAAACCATATATCTAACAAACTAAGATAGAACCATAAATCGACATCAAATTCGGCACGGCCTCTTCAAACATGAGAAGTCAAAATAAACCCACGAGCGAACCAGGGCTAGTTTTTCCAAAACAGAAGTGAGAAACCAAAATCAATCACACAAAATAGGGAACGGTGAAACAACCAACTCCAAAATTAAACAACTACCTTTTAAAACCCCCAAAATACACAAAATTGGGAGCATTCAAACAAAAACCCTTAAATAAAAATTTGAACAACCACCTTTTTAAACCTAAACTCAGGCACAAACAAATAGAAATAACCCAGTTCCAGAAAATTGAATAGAACCAACTTTGTTAAATTAAACAAAACAAGTTGATCATACCTGGGAAATTCAGAAACGATTGAACTGATGACTGAGCAGCGTCAATTCCAGCAGCGAAATGGAGCTAATTGATAGAATAATCAAAAGAAGAAAGACGAAGAATAAATAATTGTTAGCTGGAAAAAATTAAAAGTGAAGAGAGGATACATGAGCATGAATTGACGAAGAAGAAAGGTAAAAGAAACCCTGATGAATATACAACATAGAGGGAAATCCAGTGCCCTAATGAAAGCAGAATGAGAGGCGGAGAACAAAAGGCTTAATTGAGAATGGATAGCCATGATCAAAGACAAAACAAATAGCCAACATTCAAAAAAGATACCCTAAATTAAAACCCTAAATTAAAAAAATGGAAATTAAAAACTTGATCATACCTCGTTTATCCAAAATTCAGCATGGCATCCATAATTAATAGAGAAACTGAATTGAAATATAAAAGATGAAGACATAATTGATGATACATAATAAGATGATAAAAAAAAATAACTGGAAGCAGTCTAAAAAATGAGCAAATAGAGAAACAAAAGCGATAAACGAAAGAAACAAAGTAAGATAGGATGAAAGAGGGATTTCCGTAAGACGTAAATCAGCAAAAACAAGCAACATAGATGAACAAACAAATGTTTGATTCAGAGTTTCAAGTTCTAAATTCGGCAGGAATGAATAGTTGAAGATGGGGAGTTGATAAAGGTGATAATGGAAGATGGTAAAAGGAAATATGGGTGTTGGAGAGTGAATGAAGAAGATTGAGTGGATGAGAAAAAAAGCGTAAATGAAAATGACGGATGAAAGAGGGGTAAAAGGAAAGCAGTGTAAGCACTGTATAGCACATGAGAGGCACGTAAGGCACTATTTTTTAGCAACAGTAGAAGGGGGTTGGGGCTTTTATAGATGTAAGGATAATATGTGATAGTCTTTTAACTTATTAAGAAAAATCATAAATTAACAAAAAAAAAAAAAATAAGACATAAAATTTTACATAATTAAATGAAAAACCGGATACTGGATATCCGGTTTCCGGATATACGGAAAAACCGGATATACGGTTTCCGGATATACGGAAAATCCGTATCGAATAAGGATACTCAAAATTGAGATTTTTAAAATCGGATATCCGATACGGTTATGAAAACCGTATCGGATATACGGTTTTGCTCACCCCTAGCGGTCATGTGATAATGCGAGTCCCCGTGAGTTCGTTAGATTATCGAGTTATGAGAGCTTGCAGTAATTATGTGTTGGGCATATGTATATAGGTCGTATTCCATTATAATCATTTCGTTAGCTATTGTCTGGTGGGTTTAAAAGTAGAGTCTAATCGGTGGAGATTTTCCAGTCATTATATTATTGAGTTCCTTTATCTTTTAGATTTTGGTCGAGTGGCTTGATTGTTGGGGTATTTTCTCATGTGGATTGGGATGTTTTGGACTTAAAGGGGTGTAAGAAAGTCGTGAGATTTGATTATGGTGTGTCTAAGGGTGTAAATGGTTCATTGTCTTTTGGAGTACTTTATGGGGATATTGTGTTAGAGTGTATAATATTTAAGTTGATGCATTCGTTGCCAATGAGGATGAAAATCGGATTTTGGGTGGACGAGGATTTTAGGTTGAGAGTTATGCGGTCGAGATAGTGAGAGGTCAGAAGGATGTTATGAGTAATCATGGTAAAGGATTGATCTAATGTTTCTTGTTGAGGATTTCGAGTAGATTCTAATGGAGGTGAAGAACAGTTGGGTTGGGAATTTGGTATATTTGGCGGTGTTGGTGTTAGGGTAATAAGCAATTTTGGGTAAGACGGGATGATGACAATAAAGGGAAAAGGTAAGAGTTAATGATGAATAAGGTTAGAGGGCGTAGCAGCGTTTGAGGAGAGCAGGTTGTCTCATTGCAGTACCTTTGTTTTGTGGAATAATTAGACAGTATGGTGAATGGTTGGTAAAATTTAGTAAATTGTTGTTAATCAGTATGTTGTTGAAGTTTTATTATAGGCATGAATGTTGATTTGTGTTATTAGTTATTTGGTGATGATCGGTTTTGGTTATGTAAGAATAGTACTTTTGGTATGGTGGTAAGCATGGAAAATAGTAATAATGTTAATGGTTTGAGTATGAGCGAACTTCCAGGACGAAGTTGTAGCATCGCATGTTGATAGCATAAGAAATGACGAGAAGTTTGGACCTATTAATGTGGGTTTGGTGGCAAGGAGTTAGTTTTGGTGATGTATGCGTGTTAGTGTTGGAATGTTTTGATGTGCAATGGTATGTGCGATGTGTGATGCTCTGGGTACTTCTGGGTAGATAAGGTCCAATGTATTGTTGAGAGGCTAAGTTTGATATGATTGGTGTGTATTATGATACTGTTCTAGAAAGAATGTTGGTAATTGTTGTTGATGGAGTTGGGATACTTGTTTATATTGTCTAATGATATCGTTAGTATGTTGAGATTTTAATAATGGCGTTTAACGGTGTTAGCTCCGATGTCTTGTGAAGGTATCTCAGTTTGGTAAGGGTCGATGTAAGTGTTGTTGAAAACTCGGTTTATGATGTTGTATCGAATTGTGACGGGTTTTGAGGGTACCTTTAGTATATGATGATGCTAGTGTTAGCTTGAATGCTTGGTTTATTTTGTTTTTAATGAGGGTGTGAACTTCGGGGACGAAGTTCTTTTTTAATGATGGAAGGATGTAATAGTTCGTATTAGTTTAGTAAAACTTTTGCTTTATTATTGGTCTTAGTGTGTCTGATGGAGACTTGGTGTTGGTTTGTTCCGAGTTGATATGCGATTGGCAGATCCTTGTGTTTGGGATGTTGGGAGTTTAATTTGGCTCGAGGTCATAGTGTTTGGTTTGTTGTGTATGTTGTTGTCTTGTCTTGTGTTTCGAGGTATGAGTTTGAGTTGTGACCTTCAAAGACGAAGTTCATTCTTAAGGAGGGGAGATTGTAATACTCCGTATATCTGTTGGTTTTGTACTCCGACGAGTAGGTTGTATTCCGCCAAGTAGTCGAGTCTGTCGCTAAGGTAGCCTTCTGCCTGGGTGGCACTCGGCCGAGTATGGTGGGCACTCGACCGAGTGCAGTGTACTCGATCGAGTTTTTTGTACACCGGTCTGACGGGTTTTATCGAATGGTTTTGGATTAAGATGATTAAGGGTTTACATATATTACGCCAGTTAAACTTTAATTAAAACCCTAAAACACTCTCAAATCTTTCCCTAATCACCTTAATACATCACTAAGCTTGGGATTTGTCATTGTTTATCGTCGGAGTCATCCTTTGCATTGATCGTCGTCGTATGTATCTTAATCTCTAGTTTAATTAATGTTATGGGATGAATTTATTGGAACCCTAATCTGAATTAGGGTTGAGAGTTAAGTAATTATAATGGATTGTCGATTTAGATTTTTTTTTTTGGTAAAATTCAAGAGATAATATTAATATGAAAAAAGTTTGCACAATTACATCAACTCCACTACAATACTCAACTATTGCAACACAAAAACAAGCATCAGACAATCTCTAGACTTAGTAAAGTAGCCTTAACTTTTGACACCATATCTGGTCATTCCTCGTCATAGTTCCTTGGAAACACCCACGTAGCCTCCTCTGGCACGCTTGTATGACCTACTTCACTAGCTCAGTAGGATATAGCTGTAGTAAAAAAGGGGGGGTAGTATCCTTTTTCGAAGAGGCTCGTCTTTTTGAAGAAATAAGTACCATGGCTGAAAATGGGAGGCTAATTAATTAAGTCCTTACAAGGCATTTCGTGAGCATTTTGGGCAAGAAATGAGGAGGCCAAGACAAGAACTTGGCAGCCAATTGAGTCATAGACGAGGACGGGTGAGCTACCTTGGCAAGATGCAACAAATCGAATCCAAAGGGCTAGAATAATTCATGGTTGGCAGCCATGTTTACAAGGCCTAATGGTGATCACAAATCCAAAGATCCCAAGGACAAGCAACATCACATGGTCCCTCTTATGTCTCATAAAGATGCCAAGCCAAAAGGAAGGACAAGGACAAGAATTGGCAGCCAAGACAAGGACATGGCAGTCCCTTGTCTCAGCCAAACAATTCGTGACAATGACAGGCCAGCCTTGGCAAGACAAGGACACGACCATGACAAGGACATGGCAGCACCTTGGCAAGACAAGACACGGCCATGACAAGGCCATGACAGCCCCCTAGGAGGACCAAGACACGCAACAAGGACTAGCAGCAAGACAAGGACATGGCTGTGCATTTGTCTCGGTCAAGACAAGAGCATAGCAGCCTCATTATCTCGGTCAAGACAGTGACATGCCAGCCACATTTGCCCAAGCCAAAGCAAGTCCAAAGACAAGGACATGGCTAGTCATGACAAGGACATGGCTAGTCATGACAAGGACGAGGGTCCCTGCCATGGACAGAATTTGTTGTCCCAGTTTCAACAGTCCCTTGAACTAATTAGACTAGCTTTTATGATGTCCTTTTGTTTGTATTGCTTTATCATATTGTCCTCTTGCTCCTTTAATTGTAGCCATTAGATATAGTTTTTAGATGAATGGATAGGATGTAATGTGAGCCCTTATATAAGGAACTCACCACCCCATGTAATATTCTGTTTTTGATAATGAATTAAAAGAGTTGTGTCAAACACAAACTTGAGGGTTAGCTCAAGAAGCACCTCGTCACAACCAATAGTGGCCATGCCTTTCTTGGTTGTTCGATTAAGGGAGGTTAGCCTGTGCTAGGCTGTGGTTAAGCTCTCCTAATCGGCCAGGCCTGGTGGTTACCCTGTGCTAGGCTGTGGGTAATCGACCTACGTCTGTTAGTGAGGTTAGTTTGGTTCTGTGCTAGGCTGTGAGCTAAGCTAAACTTGCTGTCCAGGTTGAGGTCCAAACTTGTGCTTGTCTGTAGTTTGGTTCTTAATCATATCGAGCTTGAGTTAGGGAGGTAAACTTGTGTGGTTTAACTCCTTAGTTCGAGTAGGTTGTGGGTCGAGCCATGAGCCAGTCTTGTGGCCCTTGGTTCACAACCATATCTTTCATGTTTTTCATAGGCTTAGGACACAAATAAACCCCCATAAGTCCCTCTTTTGTTGCTGCCACTTTTGGGACAGCCCCTTGGTTGCCTTTTGGACTATGGGTCATTTCATGGGTCATTCACAAAAACGCATAGACCCCCATCAATATGCTGCAGATAGGTTAGATAGATCTTTACATTCCTCAATTACAGTCACCTTAGGTCTCCATCGTTTAGATAGACTTCTAAGGATCTTCTTGGCAATTTCCTCGGAGTCAAAAGTTTTTCCAAGATTTTTCAATTCATTAATGATACTAGAGAAGTGAGTGGACATGCTGTCAAGCGATTCATTGTGTTCCATAGAGAACAATTCGTATTTTCGCATCAGTAGTGCAATACGTTGTTTTTTGACAACAGTTGTCCCCTCATAGGCTAACTCAAGACCATCCCATATTTCCTTGGCAGTAGAACTAGATGAGAAACGATCAAATTCAGTATGAGCCATGCCGTTTTGCAACAGACTGATAGCCTTTGAATTTTTCTCAGCTTTCTTATAATCTACCTCAACATAGTCATCTTCTTTCTTTTCGATGCGAGTGCCATTAACAGATCCAAGCATGACCTTATTAGGGCCATTCTTAATGATTAGCCAACACTCCCAATCGTTACCCTTTATGAAATGGGTCATCATATTTTTCCATAAACTGTAGTTCTTCCCATCGAATACGGGACACTTCAGATGTTTGGAATCCATTAAAATAAAATTAAATGCAGCGAAAAATAAATAAAAATAAAAGGATAAACGGATCAGACTCTTTGCTGTAAGGCAATCAAGAGCACGAGGCTCTGATACCAATTGTAGAGTCTATTGATCGAATACAAAAGAGGGGGGGGGGGTGAATTGAGTATTAAAAACTAGCCCCACTTTTTCGTTTTATATGATATGTAATTAATTATTTGATCTTATGGATTAAAATCAACTAATAAATTAATCAAAGTAAGCATAAGTAACGAAGAAACGAAAAGTAAAGAGAGTAGAGAGAGGCACACGGAGTTTTGAAGTGGTTCAGTTTCACACGTTGAAACCTACGTCCACTATTCTCGATTAATAATTCTTAGTACCTTTCTACGGATTACAAAAACTATCAACCCACTCGTATAATCAACACTATGATCATAACTCAAGGTGAGTATCGCTAAATACTCTATACTATCTTACGCTAATAAGAAAGTACAATATAACTCACACAGATTCCCGTTAAAGAATTGTAAGCTTATAATGATGTACTATTATCCAATAACGTATTTCACTCAAGCGATTGATAATAATTGATGCACGACTCTTTTGAAAAACAAACTATAAATTAATAAATATTTTGCTCAAAGGTTTGCTTTAAAACGATTTTGGAAAATAATCACAAGTAGTATGTGTGCCGTGTAGTTCTTGTGTATTTCGTGTGTATGTCGGTTGTATTACAATTAAGATGTGAAGAAGTATTTATAATAATAGAAGCATAGTAGATCTAAAACCCTAGCTTAATATTTAAGAAAGATATTTATCTTTAATATCATAAAATAATATTTGCTTTATCTTTTAGAAATATCTTTATCTCAAAATATTATTTGGTTTATCTTATAGAATTATATTTATCTTTAATATCTCAAAATATTATTGTAAAGATATAGTAGAATCCTAGTTTAAGGTAAACAAGGAAATAATCCTAGGTTGGCCGAATTCCATAGCTACACGAAACCCTATGAGGCACGCAACCCTAGGTGGCACAATCCTAGGTTTCCACGAAACCCTAGGTGGACTTATTAGGTTAACAACAAATTGAGATAGAATATATTAGAAACCCTAGGTAGCATGACAACCCATAAGTTGTATTACTAACCAATAGAATCTCATAAATATATTCTCAATTAAAACTTTTGATAAATATAAAAATACTCTTTCACTTTTGAAAACATTTAAAATATTTTATTTCCAAAATCATGCATCAACATTTATCATCCAAAGTTATAGGCTAAAGCTATAACTTTGAACTTAAAATCACTCGAATGGAATAGTTACCGAATGACGACCTATACTATCTAATCTTCACAAAGATCTTCAGTATACGGATCATCTCTTCATCTTGATCACAAAGACCCTCCATCTCGAGTCTTGTGTTATTTGAGGTAGATCTTGCTTGAAGCGATTTTCTTTAAAGTTATGACTGAGTAACTATAACTTCCATGTAAACTTTCAAAGTTATTTCTTAAGTTGTTATAACTTTGTCTCACAGTCTTTGTCAAAGTTATGCCTGAAGTTCTTATAACTTTGATCTTTCTTCTCATAATTTTTGCTAGCTATAATAAGACTAAAGCACACAATTACGCGCATATGATATATCAAGTAAAGCATATTATCAAGTAAGCACATGTCATTATCAAAACTATAAAAATAGGTCCAACAATTTGTTTCGATATTTTTGAGTGGCATTTGCCTAATAGGGTCACTCGTCAATTTGGGTGGAAACAAAATATCCCTAAGCCTGCTGATACCGAACCAAAGTTGCATAAAATGGATAAAATGGGTGCCTTACAAGGAATTGGGCGGATTATCATTCATCTTACATAGCTATGTGGGGTAGGAGGACCCAATTTAGGTTCCTTCGTGTTGAGGTTAACAATGACATGGGCTACAATGACCCTTACATGGTTTGGTACCGGGATCGCAGTCGCCGATTCAACAACCCTACCTTCCAACAGGCTTACCAAGCACCGTTAGGAGTCACTGCTTATCTTGTAAGTTTTACTAATATGAATCTTTATTAATATTTAAAATCTTTCATAAAATATTATTTTTAACACTATTAATTTTTTTGAGCCTTACGGGTTTGTCGAAGTCCATAGGACATGCAATACGGAGATACAAGCGATGCCTCAAGAGGTGCCTCCTCATTATCGTAACATCATGTCTAACATCCGGGACAACTCTTCCCAATCTCTCGAACATGTCGGATCGGATATTCGAATATTTTGGATCGGATTCGAATCGGATATCGGATCGGTTCGGATAATCGGATTTTTTGCTCATGCCTAAGTGTTCCTATGTTTGGAAGTAGATACTCCGTTGCATAAAATCCCCCACCCTCCATCGTCCCCTTTGAAGAAGAAGAAATAGTGGTAATTGAAACAACAGAAAAGCCGTTGATTCAGCAGCGATAAAAGCATGGGCGAGGAAGAGACGACACCGCCGACACCTTGTCTACCTTTGCATCCGGCAATCCCAGAGCCACACTTGTCTCCCAACATCCACTCTTCCACTCCTCTCCCTAAGTTTGATCCCAGTCGCAGTATGTCTTCTTTCTTCTCTTCATGTTTTTTTTAGGGTTTTCGAATTCCCTCTTTTATTAGCATCTACTATTGATGGATGATTGGATATCATCAACAAGTTTTCAATCCCTTTGAAATCTTAATAAAGAAAATGCCTTGCAATATAACACCCATTGTAGGAATTACCTTTTCTTTGGTATTATAAACGATTATGAAACACTTTCTGACCAATGCATATAATCATTCCGTATTATAATGTGCCTTAGCCCTTAGGAAAACACTCATCATCTCATCCATGACTTCCTTTGTGGATTAAGTTCGTCTCTTAGTGCCCGATATCTTTCATGGAACGTGTTTGGTAATGTCTTCTTGCAGTGGTTGGTATCATCAAAAGAAAGGCTCTCATTAAAGACTTGGCTGCAGTGTATCATGCCGAGTGCCTGGATTACTGCCAACAACTTCTGAGTTATCAGAGAAAATGGGAGGAGGTAATAGACAAGTTATACATATCATCTTTCTAACATAATGTCAAGTGATATTCAACTGCGCTGTTATATTTGAATACTATGCACAACTCTGCAATACAAATGAGGTTCGATGGTCGTCATTTATATGTTGAATGGTAGCAATGAGTAATTGCCCTAAATGCATAAGTTTTATAGTACGTATGCCGAGTCATATTGGCAGGTTATGGAGAGTGAGTGATACGCTGACAGCACATATTCCCATTAGCATTACATAGGCTATCTTCAGGATTCTAGGAAACTTGTAGCCTGATGTTTTCCATGTATGACTTGATAATAGAGGTAAAGACAAGATCACGCTAAATCATATTGTGCTTTTTTTTTTGCATTTACCTTAACCTATGAAAATTTACGAATTGAGTAAAAATGTAGGCTGCTGTATCTTATCTGGTTGTATTAGGGATCAAGCGTAGTTTGGCTCTTGATTGAGAACTGTTAACCAAGAAACATTCTGGTGCACCCTATGGTTCATTCAGAAGGCGTTTTCATTACCTCCTTTTTTTGCAGTAATATTAAGTAGTTGACTAATTCAGCCTGGGATTAAAGGCTTTGATGTCCATGCTTTTGGCTCCATTGGAAACAGACAACAGCTTCACTTATCTTTATACACTCCCTCCATTCCATTTGATTATGTACATTTGATTAAAATATACCTCACATGTATTTCATAAACGTATAGAATTAACTGGAATGAACGGAGTAAATGATAAAGTGAGTTGTCGTATGCTTAGGTTTAGAAAAGGAGTTATTCTTCCACACTGGTAGTTATGTAAACCAGGGTTACCGGATTCGCTCAAGTGCACTACGAATCAGGAATCGTTAAAAACAAATTCTATCCTGCCGCTTACTAAAAATACACATAGCACCCAATCTGAAAGAGCCAATTGCGAATCGGTGTAGCGTATTCATAGTGAATGCAGTGCCATGGTTACGTAACTACGTTTACTTCAAATCAATTTTTTTTACATAAGCACATGAAAGTTCACTACTACCGAACATGTCTTATAAAGTAATGTGAGTCATTGGCTTCATCTCATTGACCAAAGTGAGATATCTAAACTATCTACAGGAGGTCGAGAATAGGGGTGATAATGAGACGAGACAGCTCGCGAGCAACTCGAGATCGGCTCGGTCAAAGCTCTGCTCGTGTGAGCTCGGCTCGGGCTCGGCTCGAGAGCTTAGCTTAACGAGTCAGGCCAAGCAAACGCTGGCTCGACTCGAAAAGCTCGCGGGCAGCTCAAACTTTTGTAATTACATAAGATATTGCTCTTATTTTATAAAAATATTTTATCATGGTTATATATTTGTATCACATATATCAAATATCTAACTTATTTGCCGAAGATTTTTACATATATCCTTCTAGCCTTGTTATTGAAAATATTGGAAGAAAAAAACTAAAAGAATAACAGTTATATATAGGCTCGATTTGAGCTCGAGTTTGGCTCGAGCTCGCGTTAAAGCTCGCAAGCTTGATAACGAGCACTTTTTTTTCAGGCTCGGCTAAGCTCGAGCTCGAGTTTTGGTTCTTGAGCACAAGCCGAGCAAGGCCAAGCTCGGGCTCGGCTCGGCTCGTTACCACCCCTAGTCGAGAACAGTGTTAGTAGGAAACTTCAATTTGATACGGAGTATATGATACTACTGCATGTGCCTTGAAATTGTTTCTTATAACTTTGAGATAGTTTCACTACAAGAAATATGGAGTAAAACATACAATACTGTTACGTAGGTTAGATGCTCTTGTAAAATTTTCATAAAATATTCCGGTTTGCGCTAATTCATGGTTTCAGAACTTCTAAACGAGGCTGTAAAATTTATGAACCATGCTAAATAGGCGAGAGAGCTTTTTTCTTGCTGATATTCCTGTCATGAAATGTATCAATGCCTGGATCCTTAATAGGGTTTGCCATCCATTTCAGACTTACAAGTCGGAAGATCTGAGGACAGATACTGTGAGAGCAACTAAACGTGCGAAGAAAGTTCGCTGAGGGTATGACATAATTTACTGTCCATGAAGTCTATTCAATTGTAAAGATGACCTTGACATAGCATTAATGGATAAACAACTTACATCTGTACAGGGCAGAAGATGAAGACACCAATTATTTCACAATTAAATATTAATTGGAATAGAACTGGGATTTAATTTTAGAAATTGCGTATTGTGTACATCAACGTTGATAAATGATATGGTTGTAAACTAATCTTTTGATGTCATCAACGTTAACACTAGTGATTTTTTCTATCACTTTTGCTATTAATCAGTCTACTGCTTGGTTTTTTCGGTTATTAAAACCAGTTTCATGTGTAAAAGCTTTTCACTGCTTAAAATTTAGTTTTATTTCGTGGAGACTTAATAAGATAGCCGGGTTAGCCAAACGGGGTATTAATTTGTAAAACCTCATACTTTACTGTTGCCAAAAAAAAAAATGTGTAAAAGCTTCTTTAGTTTCCCCTTCCATTCTCAGGTTGTGATGTGTTTGCAGGATTTGGAGAATTGTGAATCTTGCGTTTGCTGGTATAATATCTGACTTTTTGTAAACATGGCTATCCTATCGGATTGTCTTAAAAAGATTTGGGTGCTTGCACCAATAAAGTCAAAGGTTTGAAGCGGGCTCTATTGTAGGGTTGTTCGGTTCTTGGTTTTTCATAACAAGTTATTTGTGACGCTCACAAAGTCACAGGCTACTTTTCACAACCCGACCCTTTTAACATTATTTTAATTATGCGAGTTGTTATAAGTCTGTGACAGTCACAAATGAGAATTTACATTTTTTTTAAGGATTATTTCACAGGAATTATCCATCATATTGCTACCTAGGTAGCACGAAAACGGACACGGACACGGACACGACACGGACACGTGATACGACTTCTCGTGAAATTTAGGACACGGGACACGGCATTTAAATTTAATAAAATATATATTTTATAGTTATAAATGACGTACGATCTTATTTTTATTTTGGTATTTGATATTAAATGTAAATAATTGAAGATAAAATTTAACTTTAACTATAATTTATTCTCATTTCCTACCCGAGTCATCTTCTAATCAATCTATTTTAGTCTTTTAACCTCTCATTCCGTATTTATAAGGTGTCCGTGTGTCCGACACGGTGTCCGACACGGGACGGCTAGTTAGTAGGAGTGTCCGTACTACGAGATTGCTACCCTATACCCCCACCTTCCCGAACCAAACTCACTTAAATTTATAACTGGTTGCAACTAGGCAACCTTTATCTTCCTATATATATATATATATATATATATATATATATATATATATATAGAGGCAAGATCCGGTGAGTCCACCTAAATATTTGAGTCCGTGAGTCCTTATACTAGCCATCCGATCTAAAAATAATGAACCGCTGAGATTAAGCCACGTAGGCGTCAAGTTGAACAAACAAAAGCTGCTCACATAACACAATTCCCACCTTTTACTTTCTCTCTCCTAAAACTTTGACCTAAATCATCCAGGAAACACAAAAATACTCTCAATAGCACAAAAACTCTCCAAAATCTCGCTCAAATGATAAATTATCGACTCTATTTCAGTTTCTGGACTAATTCGTTCATTTACATTGAATAATCTCACTAGATTTATCTCCAAAATCGTTTAGGTACGTTCCTTTTTTTGTTGATTTTTGCGATTTTAGTATAACTTGTGTTAAATTGATAATTCACGTTGATTTTATTTGATATTGTTGAATGTATGTTGAATTTGATGAATTTAATACGATTACGTAAAAACTATTGAACTAAATGTCAAGTGATTTGTGATACTTTCATATTTTTGCTTTAAATTTCTAAATACTTTAGTTATACATGATTTAAACATTTTCTAGTGATTATATAGACATGTTGAACTAATTATTATGATCGATTGTAGTTGTTGTTTTATTAGATTTTTTTTTGTTTTAATCACGAAAATTAGGTTTTAATGTTGTTTGATTGTAAAAATTAAGGTTTAACATTGGTTAATTGAGAAAATTAGGATTTCATATTAAAAACTTGAATATGTTTGATAATGCAGTTGAGACATTGATCGTTAGCGTTCAGTTAAATGAGTAATGTCGATATCATATTTATGTGATACTTATTCCTTAGTGTTGTGATACTGTTTTCATATTAGTGTGGTATTGTTAGAACTAGCCAGCATTGGTTCATCCTATTTTACTTAAATTGTTTTTCAGATAATACATGTTTATAATGGTAGAGTGTACTACATCTTCATGCTCTCATTTTTGTGTTTATCTTTGGAGCAGCGACGTTGTTGCCGGCTTCAGTGATGTTCGATACCTTGTCAGAGAGGATATATTGTCGTTGCTTCCAACTGTACAAGTTGCTGAAGATCATGGACAAGCGCTCGAAATAAGACTAATACGATACAAGATCGTTGCAAATCTTAAGAGTAGAGGTAGAGGTAGAAGAAGCAACTAGAGTGACTAGTAGGAATATGTTAGACTAAAAGTTGTAATTGAAACTAAACTAGTGGAATGCTCGTAGGACAAGTATCTAATGTTAGACAAGTATTTATGATGATGGGTGAATATTGTATCTCAAGATTACAAAAGTATATATGTCTAAACAATTTATTTTGAGTTTGATACACTTCTTAGTGTAGTGTGATATTGTTTTGAATAACGACTAATATTTTACCTTAATGAATGTGATATTGTTTTCCATTATATTAAAAGTGGACAAGGGTGAGGTAAAAGTTGAGGTTCAGGAAGGAACTCAAATGGCTACTAAAAATATATTTATAGACAACTTAATTGAAAATGACTTGATATTATGTTTATTGAATAAGGAGTCTTATGTGTGGGAAATCGGTATTACCACAAAACAATTATAATAGGATTATAACGAAAAGTAATAATTTGATAATGCTAGTCATAAACGAAAACATGAATAAGAGTAGAGATTTAGAAATCAACCTCCGGTCCTAGCAATTGGCGTAAAGAACAGAGATATCAAAGTTGATATCCTCCTAATCGTTGCACCCAAGATTGTATGAGATATACCCTTCTCCTTTGCTAGAAAGAGAACTAAAGTTACTGTTAACTTTTGTTTTGTGATTTTTGTCAAAAGTTACTGTTAACTTTTGTCTTTTTGTGATTTTGTTGAGATGGAGGTAGTCAGTGAGAATGCAATTAGGTTTTTAGAATTTTCTTCACCCTTACCTTTTTCTCACGGCACACTTAGGTTTTATATGAGGAGAGTTGGTCTCCTCAAAATAACTACCCATTGACTAAAAAACGAGTGTATCCGGATACATTCGTTTTTGGTCATTTTAGCTTCGAATATAATGTAATATCTTATAATCGTCGTTTTACATGGACCGACATTATAATACATCATTAATTATAAATATCCGTATATTTATAATTTGCCAATTAATTATAACGTTTTATGTTTAATTAGCTTACATTATATATCCAATTTACGAATTACAGTTAATTCGTCTCAGCTAACTTTATTTAATCGTTATTAAATAATCGTCTCATCATCACATTGACTAACCTTTTAGTCAAAACACCGACTAACCTTTTAGTCATTTAATAAGGGCATCAATATGATTATTTTCTCAAATAATCACATCTCTCAATCACATCCTTTAGGTGTGACTTTTAGGGACCAATTGATCACCGCCATCTGTATGACAATAACGTCAAACTTATCTAGCAAGCCAACCGTTATCGATAAACGTTAATCAACTGATTACAATACAAAGTATACCATGTGAACCTACAGAGATTTATTTATGTTATTTCACTAACTGTGGAGGACACTGTCTCCAACAATCTCTTACTTGTCCGTACAAGTGTATGTGCGATAACCGATTCTCATATCCATAATAAATTTCTCCCACTCAATGTAAACCAATTTGCAAAGTCCGTATTCACAACGGTCGTAGTTTACAAGTGATCAGTATCAAGAGTGGTTTCCCCGACTAGAGAGTAACTTAACTGATAAACGAATCTTTATTCTAGCATGGCCATGCATTTCAGTTACAGCTCCTCGAGTGGCCCTGAGAAATATCATATCCTGATAAAGGTTGGATATTTTCTTCAACTCGAATCTTGCATATACAAGCGCAGTATGAAATGACCCAGTGAAAATCTACTTAGCCTCCTGTTACGGTCGACCATGAGAAAGAAACCAAAGTCACCCAAAAACTGCCTTAATCTCAAGAGACAGTCGATAGTCAAAAGAATCGACTCTTAGGAACACTATGGACGTCCTATCCACGACCTGGCACCTAATGTTCTGAAACATTTAGGACTCCATAACGTTGTCACAAAATTGTCCTGCGAGGTATCATTATAACTCGCATATGTGATCGATCAGTCAACTGTTTGACTTATGGTTCGTTGAACCCACCATCAATCGACTGCACAGAATAATTGCCAGAGTTATCAGCTCATGTAGGCAATTACGGACCAAAACATATATGATGTAATTCAGTCAACTTTGTGGTGTTCAATGTTGTCAGTACAACCCACATGAAAAACAAAATATAAAACAAAACGATGATATTATAGATAGTTTTTATGAAAAAGATACATGTGTCTAATCCATACAAAACAACTAATACAACTCAGGAACACGTTTGATTCCCATGGAAATAACGTGCCCTTCATGTTTATCATATCTCAATGGTTTAGTGAGAGGATCTGCGACGTTATCATCTGTAGCAATCTTGTCTATCACTATTTCCCTTTGCTCCACGTAATCTCGGATCATGTGAGCCTTCCGTTGTACATGCCTAGACTTGTTGCTGGACTTAGGCTCCTTAGCCTGGAAGATGGCACCACTATTATCACAATAGATGGTGATCGGGTCATCCGAACTAGGAACTACAGTTAGTCCCTGTAAGAATTGACGCATCCACATAGCTTCCTTCGCAGCCTCTGAAGCATCATAGTACCTCGGATTCAGTCTATAATCTGCTATACATTTTTAACCGTTGTTTGGGAGGGCTTTTTCCCCAGCTGCTGTCAGCGCCATTAAGAGTAAAAGACGAATCCAGCCTGCGAATTCGAGTCACTCGTCCGTTGGAAGCTAGCATCTGCGTAACCGATTGCGCATAGCTCAGTGTCGCCTCCATAAGTCAATACCCAATCCTTAGTCCTCCGTAGGTACTTAAGGATATTCTTAACAGCCATCCAGTGTGTTTCACCTTGATTGCCTTGGTATCGACTTGTCATACTCAATGCATATGCCACGTCTGGACGTGTGCATATCATGGCATACATGATCGATCCTATAGCTGATGCATACGGAATCCGACTCATGCGCTCGACCTCTTCCGATGTCTTTGGTGCCTGAGCTTTACTCAAATGCATCCCAGAGACCATTGGAAGGTTCCCCTTCTTGGAGTTGGTCATGCTGAACCTCTCAAGAATCTTATCTATATAAGACTCCTGACTGAGGTATAACATCCGTCGTGATCTATCTCTGTAGATACGGATCCCCAAAATTCTTTGTGCTTCACCCAGATCTTTCATCTGGAAATTGTTCTTTAACCAAACTTTTACCGAAGTTAAGAGAGGTATGTCATTCCCAATCAAGAGTATGTCATCAACATACAATATTAAGAAGACAATCTTGCTCCCACTCGACTTGATATATAAGCATGGTTCCTCGACCGATCGAGTAAATCCATTCTCTTTTATCACCTTGTCGAAACGATGATTCCAACTCCGAGAAGCCTGCTTAAGTCCATAGATGGAACGCTTAAGCTTGCATACCTTCTTAGGATTCTTAGGATCAATGAAACCTTCGGGTTGTACCATGTACAACTCCTCCTCCAAATAACCGTTTAAGAAGGCGGTTTTCACATCCATCTGCCAAATTTCATAATCATGAAAAGCGGCAATCGCTAAGATTATCCGAATGGCACGCAGCATGAACTACGGGTGGCAAAAATTTCATCATCAATGCAACCCGGGCACTTGATGAAACCCTTTTTGGGGCCACTAGTCTGCCTTGTATTATCTGGTTGTCCTTCGAAGAACGCTTTATTTTGTAAAGCCATTTGCACTGAAGAGGCCGAACCTTATCAGGTAAGTCAACCAGATCCCATACATCATTCTCATACATAGAGTCCATCTCGGATTGCATGGCTTCAAGCCATAGCTTAGAGTCGGAACAGGTCATGGCACCTTTATAGGTAGCAGGTTCGTTACTCTCTAGGAGTAAAACGTCATCTCTCTCATTCTCCTCGACCATACCAATGTATCTGTCTGGAGGAATAGAGTGTCTACCCGACCTCCTAGGTTCCAAAGGAATATTAACCGCAGCCGATGATGAAGGAACAGTTTCCTCCATTGGTTGCTCGATTGTTGGTTCTTGAATCTCCGACAGATCGAAGGTTCCATTACTTGTCCTATTCTCGAGAAACTCTTTCTCTAAGAACGCCGCACTAGCCGCAACAAAAACTCGATGTTCGGTAGGCGAGTAAAAGTAATGACCAAACATCCCTTTTGGATAACCAATAAAGTATGTCTTGACCGATCGTGGGCCGAGCTTATCGTCAGGTCTCCATTTGACATAAGCCTCGCATCCCCAAACCCGAATAAAGGACAAGTTAGGGACCGTTCCCTTCCATAATTCATATGGAGTCTTGTCTACAGCTTTAGACGGACTTCGGTTAAGTATTAGAGCAGCTGACAATAGAGCATATCCCCATAATGAGTCAGGTACAACCGTGTGACTCATCATGGATCGAACCATATCAAGCAATGTTCGATTCCTCCGTTCGGACACACCATTCAATTGTGGTGTTCCAGGTGGAGTTAACTGTAGTACTCCACCACAGTCTTTAAGGTGTTGATCAAACTCATTCGAAAGATATTCGCCACCACGATCTGAACGTATGCTTAATCTTTCTATCCAGCTGTTTTTTCAACCTTATTCTGGAATTTCCTTGAACTTGTCAAAGGACTCACTTTTATGCTTTCATTAAGTAGACATACCATATCTACTCAAATCGTCCGTGAAAGTGATAAAATCCTATGCCAAGCTCTAAAAGCGTTTTTTTTTTTTTTTGTTGATTGGCATAGGTCCACACACATCAGTATGTATGAGTCCTAATAGGTCAGCAGCGCGCATTCCAACACATTTGAAGGAAATTCGAGTCATTTTGCCTATGAGACATGATTCACACGTTCCAAAAGATTCATAGTCAAATGGGGAGATAGTCCCATTATCAATGAGCTTTTTCACGCGTTTTTCATTTATGTGTCCCATACGGCAATGCCATAGATAGGTTTGATCTTTGTCACCAACCTTTGCTTTCTTATTACTCACATTCATTATATCTGTGGTTTGATCTAAAACATATATTCCATTCATGGAAACAGCTTTACCATAAATCATATCGTTTAAAGAGAAAATAAAGCTATTATCCTTTATTAAAAACGAAAAACCGTCCTTATCAAGTACGGAAACAGAAATAATGTTTTTCGACAAACTGGGTACATAGTAACAATTATTCAGCAATAACTCAAAACCACTAGGGAGTTGGATTACATATGTTCCCACTGCAACGGCAGCAACTCTAGCTCCATTCCCCACTCGCAGGTCCACATCACCCTTTGCGAGAGTTGTGATGCTTCTTAGGCCCTGCAAATGATTACACAGATGAGAACCACAACCAGTATCTAGTACCCAAGTTCCTAAACTTGCATGGTTAATCTCAATCATATGAATAAAAGATGACGTACCAACAGGAGTGACGCGGCCTGATTTTACGTCTTCAGCATACACGCGACAGTTCCGCCTCCAATGCCCAGTCTTGTGACAATGGTGGCACTCCGTGTTTTCTTTGCTCTTTGTCTTTCCTTGTGAGCTACCGCTAGTCTCACCAGGCCCACTCTTGACCTTTCCTGGCTTTTTGAACTTTGGCTTCCCTACAGCTAGGTCAGCTTGAGCCTTGCCCTTACCCTTACCCTTGTTGCCAATCATGAGAACGTCCTGCTTCAAGCTCCCACTCAATTTCAGATCACTCTCGGTCTGTACGAGAAGTGAGTGGAGCTGATGAAGACTTTTCTTCATATCATTCATATAGTAATTTGCCTTGAAAAGGGCAAAACCATCATGAAGTGAATGAAGCACTCGATCAATAATGATCTTCTCATCGATTTTTCAACCAAGAGCCTCCAGCTTCTCGACATTCTCGATCATAGCAAGAATGTGTGGGCTAACCGCTTGGCACTTCTGGAGTTTCGCCTCAAAGAAGCGACAGGTATACTCATAGCTAACGATCCTCGGAGCTTTCGAGAACTCGTTAGAGAGAGTGGTGAAAATCTTGTTTGCACCCTGGGCTATGAATCGCCTCTGCAAATTGGATTCCATTGAAAAGATGAGTACGTTCTTTATCGCACCCGCCTCCATTACGAAATCACTATAAGCAAGTGATGCATTGGCTCCTGCATTGGGGCCTGGGTTAGTCGGTAGTGGCTCAATCAAGTACTTGAGCTTACCATCAGCAATGGCAGCATTTCGTAATGCCGCCTCCCAGTCCGCAAAGTTTGACCCATCATTCTTCAGTCACGTGGACTGATTGATGTTGTCCATAAAGATCTTTAGCCAGGACTCGCGAGCGAGTGTAGCACTTGGCATTGGGTCGTCTGTACGTCCAGCCATTTGTTATTTTAGCAGTTATATCTTTATATAACGGATTCAAGAAACTGTGAAAAGAAGAAAAATATGATAAGTTTCATCGTTTTAAAATTAAGTCTTAATGCAAAAACTGTTTAATGCGATGACTCATGCATTTATACAATTGACCTCCCTCAAGAATTATATAAATGATCCCAAGACTCAATTTCTTTAAATTGATAAGCCAACCTCTTGGCTAATTCTACCTTTAGAATTCTCGGTCGATAAATTTCTGTAAATTCTATCTTTTAGTCCATTATAATCCCGAGATATTACTCGGACTACAATGTTGAGGTAAAATAGGTCAACACTCACTACTTACCCAACGTAGAAGGGGTCATATTATGACTTCCGACGAAGAAAGGGTTCATAGTAGTTTTTCCTATAAAGACTAATCTCAATTTTCATTTTAGAGGAAGATCCCATCATCTTAAATTTAATTCATTTTAAGTGAACAAATTTCTAGCATTTCGTGAATGATTTAGACTAAGGTGATGGCCCTATGAACGAGTGACATCTGTATGTCTATGATGAAAATTCAAACTATATGAATCCATTTTTCATGCAATTTAGGTGGTTTGGTTTAGGCGGAATATGATGCAATAATTTAACATGTGAATGAAAAGCAAAAGAATGGAAAAATACGTAAACTATTACAACGGTCCTAGTGTGGCCTATCTACCAAAATGAACAGAAAATACAAGTTTGGAATCCATCCTAATGGACCCGAGAAGCTTGACTTTGTCTCATCTTGGTCCATGTAGCGGGAGTGAGCATCCGATCTCCGTCTTTAGTCTTCTTAAATTACATTTTCAAAATTACAAAATAAACCTATTTACATTCTAATTCCAAAAAACATAATTAAAAGAAAAAGAGGAGATTCGAGATCTCAAAATTACATCCAAACCATGTTTTCATCATTACGAAAACATGATTAACTAAGGCCACACTAGGTATTACATTTTTCAACCAATTGCAAAAATACGTAAATAAAAACATTCAGTCATTCATTCATTCGACAAAAATAAAATGCATCAACAATATAAATTAATTCTTCAAGACATAATTCTGTAATTATGTAGAGTAATTTATCCAAACCACCTTTTAAAAATGATTAAAATTATGTGATAATTATTTAATTAGTCACAAAATTCGAATCAACAATAATCCAACAATAATTCATATTATTGTATCAAACAACATTATTTTAAACCGCTTTAAAATAATTAGGTATATTAACATGAGTGAACTTCTTCACAACAAACCAACAACAACAAAAACATTATCTTCATAATGTTAAAATTGAAATTAGCCGGAAAAAAAAAACAAACAAATTTTTTTTTCCTTGTTCACTGTTCACGTGAACAGTACCAGTCCCAATTTTTTTTTTTTTTTTTAAAAACAGCAGCAGCACGGACTGTAAAAAAAAAAATTTTCGGTGTTGCCAATATTGCTAGATCGGTACAAAACTCAATATTTAATCGTTATTAAATATTGATTCAAACTAGATTATTCAATTTAACCTTTTAAAATGAACATCTAAATCATGATTAAATCGATTATCCATATATTCATTTAATCACAATCGCTTTGAACATCATTAAAATTGAATCATTATACAAAAATTATCAATTTAAAACAATGAGGCCGAAAACAATAGCAACAACAAAAACAAAACAATTCCATATTATTTTAATTTAATCCTTATCAAATTAAAACAAGTACAAATTTATTATATTGAATTTTAACCTTTTAAAATAACAATATCAATAAATCAACAATGGAAAAACAAGACCCAAAAAAAATTGAATCAACACGGCAAAAAAAAAAATTCTGCCGAGACCTAAATAAATTTTTTTTCGGTTTTGTCCTTTTTTTTTCTAAAATTTATATATCATAAAATGAAAAACATATAATATAATTTTGTAGCCTTACGCTCTGATACCACTTGTGGGAAATAACAGTTTACTTCCCCTATAAATTTAGGATTATAACAAAATTATAGAATATGAATTGCAAGTCATAAAAATGAAAACGATATAAAATATAGAGAAAACGAATTGAACCTTTGGTCCTAGCAAAAGGCCTAAGAACAGATATCAAAGCAGATATCCTCCTAATCGTCTCACCCAAGATTGATCGAGAAATGCCCTTGTATTTGCTAGAAAATTAGAGAGAAAAAGAGTCTGTATCTTTTGTTGTGATGTGAATTAATGATGATTCCATTCCCGAGTTAGAATGAGTAAAACTCTTTCCACATACCCACTTTCACACGGCACAAAATAGGAGAAAATAAGGGATATTTTTCTCTTATTTTGTTACCATTTTGACCGAAATTCTCCAGAGTAATCTGGACTCTTTTTCGGTTATATTCGCTTCCATTTAATATAATATTATACATATTATATTTGTCTAATATGTTGTCATACATTAATAAGGTCCATTACAACATTTTGCAGTGGATATATTAACATAACAATTATTATGACAATCGTATAATATATACTTCAATTATAAATATCGGTATATTTATAATCCTGCTAATTAAATATAACGGTTTATGTTTAATTACGAATTAACATTTTAATTCGTTTAAGCTCACATTATATATACTACAACTAAATATAACATTTTATATTTAATTACGAATTACAGTTAATTCGTCTTAGCTAACATTATTTAATCGTTATTAAATAATTATATCATCATCACATTGACTAACCTTTTAGTCAAAAATACCGACTAACCTTTTAGTCATTTAATAAGGCATCAATATGATTATTTTCTCAATCAATCACATCTCTCAATCACATCCTTTAGGTGTGACTTTTAGGGACCAGTTGATCACCGCCATCTGTATGACAATAACGTCAAACTTATCTAGCAAGCCAACCGTTATCGATAAACGTTAATCCACTGATTACAATACAAAGTATACCCTGTGAACCTATAGAGATTTATTTATGTTATTGCACTAACTGTGGAGGACACTGGCTCCACTATTTCTCCCAATTCAAAACAAGACTCACTTCTTCACATTTTGCCAACACTAATGACAAATTATGCAAGCACAAATCAAAGTCTTTCCCATACACGCTAAAGTCATCCATAAAAACTTCCATGATAGACTCAATGTAATCGGAAAAAATACTCATCATGCATCGTTGGAATGTAGCCGGGGCATTGCAAAGACCGAAGGGCATTCTTCTATAGGCAAAAGTGCCATAAGGGCATGTAAATGTAGTCTTAGATTGGTCAATTGGGTCGATTGAGATTTGGAAGAATCCCGAGTATCCATCTAAATAGCAAAAATACTTGTTTGAGGCAAGTCTTTCTAGGAGTTGATCAATGAAGGGAAGGGGGAAATGATCCTTTCTTGTTGAGGCATTCAACCTCCTATAATCTATGCACATTCTCCATCCCGTCACTACCCTAGTAGGCACTAGTTCATCTTTATCATTCTTCACTACCGTGGTGCCACCTTTCTTTGGCACCACTTGCATGGGGCTAACCCAATCGGAGTAAGAGATTGGGTAGATGATCCCGGCATCAAGTAGCTTCATGACTTCACCTTTGACTAGCTCTTGCAAGGTGGGGTTTAGTCTTCTTTGGGGTTGCCTTCTTGTCTCATGGTCGTCTTGCATATGAATTCTATGCATACACAATTCGGGGCTAACCCCCTTCAAATCATCCAAGCTATAACCAATAGCTTTCTCATGTTTTCTCAAAACACACAACAATGCATTCAATTGATTATAATCAAGGTTAGCATTTACAATCACGAGTTTGCACTTTGACACATCAAGATAAGCATATACCAAGTTAGAAGGAAGGGGTTTAAGAGAAGGGGCTTGTACCTCTACCCCAATATCTACCGCACAAGAGGTTTGGATGATAGACTCAAGTCTTAAACATTGTTGTTCATCAAGCTCCTCTCCTTCCAAAGTTGCTTCAAGTAAGTCGAACTCAAACCCATGTAGCTCCTCCATGATATCCCTTGGCTCCAAAGTCAAGATAGCCTCCAAAGGGTCCCGCATAAAGAAGCTAGGTGTAACTTCTTCAACAAAGGCATCAATGATATCAATGAAATAACAAGATTCTCCAAGATTTGGAGCTTTCATGGCATTTTGCAAGTTGAAAGTAATTTGTTCATCTCCCACCTCAAGGGTTAGCCTCTCGTGTTTCACATCGATCACCGCTCCGGCGTTGTGCAAGAATGGCATCCCGAGAATAATGGGGATTTGAGAATCCTCCGCCATATCAAAACTATGAAGTCCACCGGGATGAAAAACTTCCCAATTCTAACCGGGACATCCTCTAATACACCCAAATTTTGTTTTGTAGATCGGTCCGCCATTTGGAGTGTGATGTTTGTGCATTTAAGTTCCCCCATGCCAAGCTTCTCACAAATTGAATATGGCATCACACTCACACTAGCTCCCAAATCACACAAGGCCTTGTCAATTGTTATGTTGCCTATGGTGCATGGGATGGAGAAACTACCCGGATCCTTCAACTTTGGAGGGGTTCGGTTTTGTAGAAACACACTACACTCACCGGTGAATGCCACGGTTTCAACTCCACTCAATGACTTCTTCCTTGTAAGGATGTCTTTCATAAATTTTGCATAGGCGGAGATTTGAGTGATGAGGTCGGTGAAAGGAATGGAGACCTCCAAATTCTTGACAATATCCATGAATTTGCCTAATTGCTTGTCAAGTTTTGTTTTGACTTTTCTAGAAGGAAAAGGTAGCCTTATCACAATAGGCTACTCGACCTTCTTGTTCGTTGTTATCACATCATCATTCTTTTCGACAACAACTTGCTCACTTGAAGAGCACTCTTCCTCCTTGTCATCCAATTCAACAACCTCATTTTCAATTGGTCCATCATCTTCCACTTTGTCTCCCTCACCATTATCATCTTCAATTGGCATTCTTGCTCCCTCATAACTCTTTCCACACCTCAAATGTATGGCATTGGCGGTTTCTTTTCTAGGTGGGTTACCTTGAGGAGGTAATTGACCTTTTCCCCTAAGGGAACTCCCCGAGGCTATTTGGGTCACTTGAGTTTCAAGCATTTTATTGTGGGCAAGGATGTTATTGATGATAATATCTTTGGCTTGGTTGTCTTTTTGAAATTGGAGGATCGCTTTTTGAATGTCCAAGTTTGGATCTCCAACTTGTGGTTGCATGGGAGGTTGATTTTGTGGTGGTGGGTTGTATTGATTTTGGTTGTATTGTGGTTGATTGTAGGAAGGTTGGTTTTGATTGTATTGTTGTCTTTGAAAGTTTTGTTGATTGTTTCTCATGGGTGGGGCAACATATGGTTGTGGTTGAGGGTTTTGAACATTTTGGCTTTTGTATGAGAGATTTGGGTGATTCTTTGTGTTCTCATTGTAAAAGTTGGAGTAGGGGGTTCCTTGCCTATAAGATTGAAAGGCATTCACTTGTTCCACGGATCCTCTACATTCTTGAGGATCATGACCAAATGTTCCACAACATTCACAAACCCCTTGAGGTAAGCTTGGTGCCATCACCATAGCATTCACTTGTTGCATAGGTTGTTGGGTTAATGAGCTTTGAGCTTGTTGGAATAGAGCCGTTTGTTGGTCCATTTTGAGGTTCATTGCTTCCATATAAGAGCTAAGTTGAGCTCCAAAGTCGGCTCCCATTTGGGTGACGGAGCTCACCTCATGCTTTCCCCTAGGAGTTTGCCTTGGCCTACTAAATTGTGAGTTATGGGCCGCCATCTCCTCTATTCGTGCCCAAGTTTGAGCATCATCTACTTCCGTGAACCTTCCATTTGATCCCATGTTCAAAATTCCTCTAGCATCTTCATAAAGTCCATTCCAAAATTGTTGTACCAAGAACCACTCACTCAAACCATGGTGAGGGCAAGAACGAATGATCTCCTTGAATCGGTCCCAAGCTTCATAGAGTGACTCTTCATCCCTTTGCTTGAAGCCGGTTATCTTAGCTCTCAACATATTTGTCTTTTCCGGTGGATAGAACTTTTGATAAAAAGCTAGAGCTAGCTTCTTCCATGAGTCAATACCTAGAGCAACCTTGTCAAGACTCTTCAACCATCGTTTTGCCGCTCCAATAAGAGAGAAAGGAAACAAGACCCATCGGATTTGGTCTTGAGTCACTCCCGTTTGAGAAACGGCATCACAATAATCACAAAAAGTCTCCATGTTTAGATGAGGGTCTTCACTTGGCATACCTCCAAATTGGTTCCTCTCCACCAATTGGATAAAAGCGGTTTTAGCAATGAAATTTCCGGTTAGATTTTGTGGTACGGGGGTGGTGTTTGGAAGAGTATTTTCCGTGGGAATGGAGTGAGATGAGAATTTAGGCATTCTTAGGAGAGTGGGTGGTTGGATGGGAAGTGGGATGGTTGGTGGGATTCCAAAAGGATTCACAAATTCCGCGATCAACACAAGAACCTCCCAATTCTCTACCCTTGGATGCTCAATTTCTACCTCGTTACTTTCCCGGATTTCCCTTTCTTCAATCGAAGGTAGAGGCTCCTCCGTTGTAGTAATCGGATTTGAAGAAGAGCTTCTATTTGCGGTTTTGAAGACTTTGCGAAGTCTCCTAAAGGTCCTTTCGATCTTGGGATCGATTGGAGGTTGATCCTTTGGGGGAGCTCGCATGGGCATACAAGAAAAATAAATGTAAACGGTGAGAATGCCTCGAGAAACTAGGTTTCTCAAGACAAGAGGCAAAAAACTAAAGCAAACTAAAAACAATCAAATTAAACATACACTGTCCCCGGCAACGGCGCCATTTTGATGTAGGAAATAGTGGTGTAGTAAGAGTGTCGATCTCATGGACGGTTGGTGTCTAGAAATGATCTAAAAGTCTACTAAAGTCTCTTGCAAGTCACAAAGTAAATTTGGGTTTGGATTTTTTTACTAAACTAAATAACAACAATTAAAAACAATTAAAAACGACAAAAGGAGTCTAAGACGAGAAAGATTGGATTTTTCTCAAATAAGAGGGAAAACTAGGGTGAGTGGGTTCATATGGGTAGTAAAGTCGAGTGAAAGAGCCGGGTCTAATAGTTGAAATGTCATCTAGTCTAGGAAAGTGAATTGAGGCTTTCGTTCTTACAATTCCTCCTCAAACCGACTCTAACTAGCTATCGCGTCACTAGAAACGGCTTGCCAAACTAGCGGTTCTACGAAAAACCACGACTTTTGATCTTATAGTATTCGAAACAAACGAAAGAATCATGCAAACTCAAGTAGGCATTTCATCAAACATGTTATAAGCATAGCATGGAGACAAGACAATAATCAACTATTAACCCCAACAAGAACACATTAACTCATACTATAACCCATAATCCCCCACATAACCCTAGCAAGATTACTACTCACTCATATTCAAAGGAAATTCAATATTAACTAAGGATTGCAAAAGGAAATCAACAACAATAAACATTTTCTAATTAACAATGAATAGATAACAAGAATTGAAATGAAAACTTAATTAAAGACAAGATTAAGTAATGCCCTGTTTGGGAACTTCAATTTGTAATTGAATTCTAGAATTGGGCCAATTTCTATGTTTGGCAAATTGAATCATTTGGATTTGGATTTGACCAAATTCTTATCTGATTCTAGGCTAGTTAAAAAAGAAGCCTCCTAAATCCCTACTCCAACCCTGTCATTTCAATTATTCAATATTACGCTCAGTATTCACCCAACTTCATCTCCCTTAACCTCTGTATCCTTCCCTCTTCCCAAAATACAGTTTTCATTGCTTACTGTCACTATCTATGGCGTCTATATTTCTCTCTCTTCCGCATTAATGGTGGTAGAAGGTTCCCTCTTTCTTAATTAATCATATTATTGCATATAAACAACTTATGATTAGACTTACTTTTGCATATTTAGCGTGTCTTGCTTTCAATTTTAATCAAACTTTTATGATAATCTCAATTGAATTCCGAGTTTCACCAAACGTCTTTTTGGAAATGGATTTGAATTTGAATGACAACATTTCAATATCTAGAATTCAATTATTGGAAATAAAATCAAATTCAAGTTGCCAAACACTGCATAAAGGAACTGTACCAACTTAGAGAAAGATGAGAACTTTGATATCAATAACCAAGAATTTGTCACAAATCTTTGAATATAAACCAAGTTCCACACTAAACCAAGTCGAAATTACTAATTAACTAACTAATTTGCTTAATTATGGAAGATTAATACAAGATTAAATACTAATTCTATGAGGGTTTTAGATCTAGGATTTCGTGCCCTCTAATTACATAAGAGGTTATACTTATAGGTTTACAAAATGGAGGAAGATGGGCTTCGAAAGGCTTCATGGACTGGTAAAGTCACGACCGTGAAATGGGTTTCACGGTCGTGAAACACGTCTCACGACCGTGAAACTGCAAGTCACGGTCGTGAGATTAGTGGCAGAGCAAGGTCTTCTTACACGAACAAGTCACGACCGTGAAACAAGTTTCACGACCGTGACTTTGCTTTCACGACCGTGAAGTGAGTTTCACGGCCGTGAGCTGAAATGCTCGAAATCTATCTTCTTGGAAAGGCATCTCACGACCGTGACATGCCTTTCAAGCCCGTGAAATCTATCTTGTCCCTCTTCCTTTGCTTGACTTTGTTACTTCCTTCCCGGTTTCGCTTGCCTTGACTCGGGAGGGCTTTGGCGCATCGAGTAGGGACCCCAAGGGTATGTGGGGCCCCCAAGGTATGTCGTGGGTCCTCCGAGTGATTCACCTTCTTCTTTGTTGATCAAAATTAGGTAGAAATCGCCTCAAATGACGGTTTACCTACAAAAACACGATAAAAGCGAGAAATATGCTAGAAGAAGGTAAAACACGCAGAAACGCTCTTAGGGAGCGTTAAAGGCAAGCAAAACGAGACAAAAAGGGGTGAAAATGTAGGGTGAAATGACACTATATCACCAAGTATGCTAAACGGTGTGTTTAACCAGAGATTAACGACGCATTAAGACAAAGCTTTGGATTCCTCATGCATTTACCAAAGGCTTTTAAGACAATTAACCCGGATACCCACGGCCACGATCGGGGTTACCTTTCCCCGATCGGGGTTTGCTCCTCCTAAGTTCTTTACGTTATGCTCCTATTTTATTATAAATAGGAGCCTTAATCCGTCATTAGGGGATCATTTTGGACAACATTCTACACTCTAAAAACACTCTTTTACATAATATCGTTAGTCATTAGATTAGGTTTAGAATAGTTTAGTTTCCATTAGTTGTTACAAATATTTCCTTTATGGTATGTTTTGGAACCTTGAATTGGAATTAAATTCTGTAATTGAGACATTATAAGTGTTTGGGAACGCTAAAAATTTGGAATTGGAATTGGACTCAATTCCTTTACAATTCCAAGTTAGTTAAAATTTGGGTCTCTCAAATTCCTACCATATAGTAGTCATTTCAATTCCAACACTACTTTTTTTATGCATAATTTTTCCAATCGCAAATATTTTCTGTGACACCCTCAAATTTGCGGAAAGAAAAAAATAATTTAACTAAATAAAAGATGAGAATACATAACAAAGGTGTCTTAAATAAAAAGGTTCATAACAAAAAGGAAATAATATTATACAAAAGAAATATCCAAAACGGGAGACATATCTCCCGTATAAATACGGAAATAAAATAGTGTATAATAATATACAATCCTAAAGAACCGAATATAGGTCCAAGGTAAATACTTCGCTCGCTAGCTCGTCAATGTACCCATGTATGCATCACAAACCTGCCAACCGCATTAAATATAAACACGGAAGCCACAGTCAGTGGGGAGTAACTCCGAGTTCTCCCAGCCACGAAATGTCGAGTTTAATAAAACATGAATAACATAAAAGCAATGTATATGGAAAATACAAAACTTAACATATACGATATGCTTTTCATGTTATGAAACAAAAACTAACATATAACCTAGCATATGAAAGCTATCATGTGAAACCGTTATTAATCTATAACACGAGGTAGGGAAGCTGGTATGCTGGCTCAGAGGTTACCATTAACATGGCCCTGATACACTCAAACCCTAATCAAACATAATCATGTGAATCAGTTAACAATCCGGTAATCCAAACTCTATCAACCTTAGCCGGCTTGCATCTCACCTTCTAAGACTCATAGAATCATACAAACATGAAAGACCAATACTTCTATAAACAGGCATAAGTTCTTAGTACGTCATAGTCGACTTCTGTAACTCGAGGCTATACCACAAGGTAGGAAAACATCCTAGTCCTAGACTGATCAGACCTAGCGACAACAGCTATTCCATTCCCCGTCCCATGACATAACCGTCTATGAGAAACTCTACTAGGCGACCCCCTAAGCAGAGATGGCTAGTACTTAAGCTGGCTCCATTCCCAAAGTGGATTAGGCAGCCATGCCCCGACTTGGATATAAACCCACCAAAGCCGAGACACAAAAGCTATCAAGCAGTGAACTATATACTCGTTAAAGACAGTACGGCCTATCATCATGTCATGGTCCAATCTACTCATTTAGAATTAGAATGGTCAAGACGCCATATACTCATAATTCTCTATGGGTACTTAGTCAACACGACACCATATCATACAATCAATCAAACAGTCACGGGAAAACTTCCTATCATGTGACTAATTGCATATAAATCATATTCAAATATCATATCGCCTCATATCTACTAAGGCTAATTCATTAATTAAATACAACCCTTACTTGAAGACAAATCCCCGACCCGAGTCCCGCGACGGGTCATCAGTCAAAACAGGGCTGACTAGATCTTAGTTTGACCAAACCCGTTTGGTCAAACCGGCTAGAAACAGAGTCTTTACCATATAGACTTGAACATAAAAATCATCATATTCATTACATGTTATTTTATTAAAACTTCTAACATGTGAATTATTAAATCTTACTAAAAACCCGCTTGACTTAAAGGATATTAAATTTAACTATAATCTCGTATTATAATTTCTAACATGTGAGAAATAATAATTTTATGAAAACCTTTTTAATTAAATATTTTACTTATTAACATTTCCCACTTGTTAAATATTACAAAACACGATAAAATGGCAATAACTCAAAAACCGTCTCAAGACCAAGGAAGGGACCCACGGCCTGATTTGGGCCGGACAATACATGGGCCTGGACTGGGCCCACGGACTGATTTGGGCTAATTTGGGCTGATTTGATCGACTTTACTAAAAACCGTTTCTTAATATTTCCCGCATGCTTAACATATTTAAAACCCGTCAAACAACAACAAAACAATCAAGTATCGACACAACACCCAAGGACCATCCCCGGACCAAATCCAGACCGGGCTGGACCGGCCTGAACCGGCCTGAACCGGGCCTGAACCGGCCGGTTTGGGCTGGTTTTTCCGGCCACCTTATTCGGCCACCACCACCAATCACACCAAATTATTTCTAACATGTTTTAATTAATCAACAACCATTTTAACATCCAATTCACCATCATTCATACAAAAATCATGGTATAATAAATCATACAAATATGTCAAACACTAACATATTAAAAATTCCATACAACAATAAATCATACTACTTATCATGTTACTACTAAAAATCATAAGTAACAATAATATGAACTAAAACAAAAGATTTGTAACATAAATTCGTCGAGTAACTCGGAATTGTTACCTTAGCTAGCAAATCAAGTAGCACCAAAATAAGAAGTAAAAATAAGAAACCCGTCTTCTAATCTTCTCCCAAAATATACGAGTCACCAAACTCGTCTTCAAAATCTTCCCCTATAAGAAATGACAAGAAAAATATTAGTTAGAATTAAACTTGATTTTCCATAATTAAAGTGTTGAAAACGATTTTGTCGGAATTGAAAATAAACCGTACTTGAAGATGGAGAGCGAAGAGGAGATTCTAGAAATATAAGTTAGGACGGATTTGAATAAGAAATGAAGGTTTTATGACGATTTTGCTCAAGAACGACGAAGCGACGAAGAACGATGAAGAACGATTAAAGAAAGTGTTGAATTAGATCTTAATTTGATTTATTGTAAAAAAAGGTAGTTAGTGAGTAAGTGTGGTGAGGAGCCGTGTACATATAGAGAAAATATGGAGTCGGGTTTTGAAATTGTTGTTACGGAATTGACTCGGGTTTAATAATTATATTACGGTAATTGATTTGATATAATTAGATATTAAGTTAATTAAACCAAATATCTAGATATTATGTTATTGTAATGAAAAGAAAGGAAAATATCTAGCTCTAAGAGAGGGGAAAGAGCCGTGAGAAATAGGTAGTAGCCGGATCTGTTTTTGAGCGATTTGCGTAATTTTCGTTAACGAATCGATAAAGTTATAAATATCTAAAGTGAGTGGAAAAAGGTGACATGGGCGTGTGACTCATGCCAAAGTCGGGTTTCGGGTTTGTTTCGGGATTTTAGATGACTCGGGAATAGTTAAATGACGTTCGGGTTAAAACCGTAAAAGTTATTCTTTAATTCCAAATAAATTCAAAATAATTATATTAAATTTTCATAAATCCAAATAAATCTTAATAAAAATAAATTAAAAATATTATTTTTTTAAATAAAATTTCGGTCTTCAAAATTACAAGGCGAGTCGGAAAAAGTCAACGAAAGTCAAAGTTGACTTTAAAAACGGGATTCTCATGGAATCTCTCAAAAATTCCAAATACGAACTCGGAATTTCAAAATTCAACTGGAAACAATAAATTCCACTTTAAAACTTAAACAGACTGAAAAGTATCCTTAAGATATTTTACTAGACAAATTGGGTACTTTTCGGGTTGTTACATTTTCCGTCACTATTTTTTTTTTTTTTTTGATTTTGACCCATACACGCCCCACCCAATTCCAATTTCAATTCCATGAGTTTCCCAAACGGGGTTGAGAAATTGAAATCCGGAATTGATTTCCAAGTGATCTCCAAACGAAATTTTGGAATTAGACTTGGAATTGATTTCAAACATTTTGATTTCTACAATTCAAATCATGAAAATGAAATCAATTTCGCGTTACCAAACGCTCCATTAAGTATTTCAATTTATATTACAAGTTCATTTGCAAGTTATTTGGTTTCATTGTGTTCTTCAATTCCAAGTTTTATTTCCTTTGTTGAGGTAATTCTATTTCTTGTATTGTTTTGTTATTTCCTTTGTCATTTCCATTATTAGTTAGTTATCATGTTTAGTTTATCATTTGTTATTAGATTAGTTATCTTTATGCAAGAGTAGTTACTTTGTCTAGGGAATTAGGGAAGCCATGAATAAATAATATTTGCAATCGTTGAAATGAGATGTTATAATATCAAATAGTTGTTTCTATCACATGCTTACATTGTAATGTTAGTCTTTGGTTATTGATCGCAATCCTTGATTAAATTCGTTAATTCTTTCTATAAGTCGAGAGGCACAGAATTAAATTAGACTAAGCATGTGTTAGTAGATCGACCTAGCCAAAGCAAGAGTTCGTTAGGACCCGATCTATGGTTGACACTAATATCGAGAGGTGGATGTCTTTAGCCTAAACAATTATCGTTATCATCAATTTCCTAGTTTGAATTGAGCATTTACATAATTTGCATGTGTGACCCGAACTCCCTAGAGTCTTCCTTTATTATTATTGTTGTTTCATACACCCAACCAAACCAATCGATAACCGACTTTGATAGAATTCACCCCATAACATCTTGTATAGCAACTTCCGTCTCCTTGTGTTCGACCCTTATTACTACATTCATTTGTATCCAAGGTATTTATCTTTGATTAGGTGTGCGATAGCCTATCACCTTGGCAAGCGTGTCAAAAACCCATGCTAACTCGTTCTTCTTCTTCTTCCATGTTTATCATGTTTACTTGATTTGAGCCCATTTTGAAATCTACGGAAATGTGAGTCATATTTTGACATATCAAGACTTCATTTTCATTTTCTTCTAGTGCTCCTGCATCAGTATGTCCCAACAACATCAACAAATAAGCCCGAAGCGGATCATGCTCGTTCCCTTCTTTAACAACCGACCTCAGATACGACACCAACAAGCCACCGCCCTTGCATCGCGGTGGTACCACGTCATCGGGAAGTATCTTAAAAAATCTAGCCACATTCCTTTTCAAGCCCACATCCTCCCTAGTGGAACCCTCCCCCGCCTCAGTCATGCCGTCCACAAATACCCTCGTACCAGAAGACTTTATCCTAAGAATCTGCTGCATATCGTGTAGCATAATAGTAATCTCTCCAAACGACATATGAAAGGTGTTCGTATCCGGCTGTCACCTCTCTATAAAAGAACTCAACAAATTCTCATCCAAAGAAGTGGTATAACACATTGTAACAAAATAGCCTTACAAAACCTTCCTTGGTAAATTGGGACGCTACCATCACGGGTGCCCGAGGTAGTACATATCAAATCAACCATCAAGAAACAACATTTATGAAGTAATAGTTTAAATGATTACATTGTCTAAAAACCAAACTGAATATCGTCTTAAACAAAGTACTTAAAACAACACAAAGATAATGCGAAAGTATAAATCATTCTAAACAAAACGAAAGCTAAGACTCGCCAGCAGCGTCATGCCATCCAATCCCCAAGCGAGCTCAAACGGAATACCTGCTAAACTCCTGCTCACCATTCCCCAATGGATCACAGCAGTTTTTAAAACAATAGTGGGGTTCGTACAGTCATACATCCATCAATGCAAAAATTAAATAAATACATCACAGAATAACCAATCATCAACACCACACCATACTCAAGTAACCGAGCTACCACCGCAGCGGTAACCCCTGCCAGCGTCAAATTGGCGTACCATCTATCGATGCCAGACCGGAGCACTGGACATCCAAAGCCCCTCTCATCGCAACGAGAGTACCCGGAACATTAATGTGCACATTCCCCTCGTGGCGGGAGAGCCGCGAGAGACGAACTCGGAGTGTGGCACCGTCTCCTATTCGGACCACCAACATAGTAACCAAGTATCAACATAATACCGTCACCATCATCATCATCATCATCATCATCAACCACGATAAAATATCAACAAAAAAAACAATACTCATAGCCACAACAACCATCAATATTAATAATATCGATTAACATACAAGGTACTAAGTAGGAAAACCCTACCTTTTCGCATTTCCGCAACAAGCAATTACAATCATAATTTCTCCTCTAGGAATTCTCCCCCTAATGAACAATTAATAATCTAAATCAACAGCTATTCAAAATCCCCATTCTCAATTCAGATTAGGGTACAAAAGTTACCCACAAATACTATATCAAATAAGGACATGGATATAAAGAAAAACCGCCTGGAAGTCCGAGGACCAACCAGCGTTTATATGTAGATGTAGGAGTATACTTTTGGGTAGTAAGAAGCTCTTAAAACAAGAACGATGCAAAAGACGACACCGACAAACTAGCAATGACAATCCAAGCCTTAAAGATGAATTAGGTTGATTAAGAAAGGTTTAGAGAATGTTTAAGAGAGTTTTAGGGTTTTATAATGAGTGTTTAACTGATGGATTATATATAATAACCTTAATCATCGTAATTCAAAATCGCTCGAAAAACCCAATAGACCGGTGCACTCGGTCGAGTACACAACTCACTCGACCGAGTACGCATCACTCGGTCGACCATACTCGACTGAGTGCCACATGGGCAGAAGGCTGCCTAAGCGACAGACTCAACTACTCGGCCGAATGACATCTACTCGGCCGAGTACAGACACCACTCGGTCGAGCCCCCCCCTACTCGACCGAGTACAAGGTTACCAAAATACTGAGTACTACACACATCGTCAAAGTCGAAAGCCTGGTCAACTTAAACCTACTAGCTACATCGTCGTAGAGCTTAATCTTCATAATCGCCACCACAAAATCCGGCCTCTCGTGACATTTAATCCATTGTTTGGCCACATCGGATTCAGTCCAACTTCTAGAAGCCACATGCCCACCAAAACTCCGTAACACAGAAATGTTACGGGGCCCATCAGCAACTGAGCCTCTAAGGAGCCAAGAACTATCACTACGTGGCTTCCTCCTCAGTTCCTTCTCCGAACCATCCTCCAAACTCGAATAGCGGCCCAGTGTGTCCCGGGACAGCCTCTATGTCAACGGTAACTGGGATCCAGGGTTCGGTACCCACCTATCGTCCCCCTTCTCCTCGCTCTCCGCCTCCTTTTCCACCAAATCCTCGTCGACCAAACCCTCATCCACCAAACCCTTGTTAAGTTGACGAAAACTACCTCGTAACTCATGTGACATCTCTTTCTCCGAATTACCGCTAGCGGTGGTATTCAGGCCACACCGAAAGACAATGCGAGGTCTACGTGCATTAGACGACTCCTTCCGAGCACGACGCTTGGAAACCGTGACTTTACGGTTCTCCGTATGATCCTGGGGAACCATAATGCTCTTTCCTCAATCTCTCATCTACATTAGACAATTCAAACTGTTGAAATTAGCGGTTATAATATTCCTAAAACAAATTTTAATATAAAAAATTAATAATCAACTATATTAACAAATTATAAAAAAAACATGGAAAAGCCGTATAAAAATGGTTTCAAAACCGCTTCTGCACTCTCCCCGTAACCCTAAAAAAAACCTTAAAAATCCTCATCTGAACCACCACAATCAACCGCCACCAACTGCCACACTCAAGCTCCTCTATTTTTTCGGCCCTCCGCCGGAGATAGGTCGACGGAGATGGGTCGACAACCTCGCTCATCTCCGGCGGTATGATTCCCTTTCGAATTGTTGTGGTCCGTCTCATCGTCGACCGGTGTAAATAAATAAGTGTGCTTCCCGCTCTTTCCGGGCGTGTGTATCCGCCTTGTTTCTCTGTGACCTGTTCTATGGCTTGTATCTTGCTATCATTGTTGACTCCTGCTCCTGAAATGGTTTGGATTGTCGTCATTTACGGTATCGTTTCCGGAACTGGGATGGTGATTTCGTCAGACGATTTGGTCTGGGTTCTTTATTTTACGGGTCTTGTCTAGTGTACCGGAGGCGGACTGGTGTTCCCCTTCCCCTCGTCCCTTCCCCCACCGTCCGTGTCTTTCACTCGGGTAAGCCTTGCTGTTTGAGATGAAAATTACCAATACGATTTGTTTTCTTTCCGTATTGTTGTTTCTGGATTAATCTAGTGTCTCCCCATCCCCTCGCCCCTTCCCCCACTGGTAAGTCCAAATATGACATACTAGGTTTTCTCTTTTCTTGATTGATTGGTTTTTTCATCTCTACTGTCTTTGTATTGTTATCCATTATTTGACTGGTTTGGAATCACCATTCTGCTGGTTTGGATCCGTCGATGGTTCTTAGCCATATGTTTGTTGTTGGAGTCCTTGGTTGCTTGGTGCTTTGTGCTGGTCATGTTCGGGTATTGGGTTGGATATGGCTCCTAATGTGACGAGTGGGTGGCTGTTTATTTTTTGGCTGTGGTTCGTTGATGTTTCGGGTCCTCATAGGGTGAATCAAGTTGGGTTGGGCTGATATGAGTTTGGTTGTGGAGTTAGTTGGTGTTGTTGTGGTGGTTTTCTCTCCTCATGAAAGGACTTTGTTGGAATTGCAGGGGTTTAAATAATCCGCTTGCTCATACAATTGCGAAGACTAAAGTGCTTCTCTCTAATACTTATTTTCATTTTTTTATTTTTATCCGAAACAAAGTGTAATGTTGATGTAGTGGATCCTATGTTTCGTTCTTTTGGTTTTTCTCGAAGTATAGGATTTGATGCTATTGAAATTAAAGGAGGTCTTTGGTTTGGATTTAGGGTAGGACTTAATGTAGTTTGTCTTGTTGCTTGTCAAAATTTCATCATCGTCAAAATTTTGCTATGTAATGGATCAACTTGGTATTTGTGTCTTGTTTATGGTGAACCCATTGTTCATAAAAGACCCTTGGTTTGGAATGAGTTTGGCTCATGGATCGATTCATTTGATGGCTTTCTTCTCATTGGTGATTTTAATCAAGTTGATTATCAAGAAGATAAGTTAGGTGGGTGTAATAAGCGTATTGTAGGAGCAATTTTTTTCAGAAATTGGAAGGTTGAGCATCACCTTATGGATATTCCTTTTAAGGGTCCAAGATTTACTTGGTGTAACATGAGAAAAGACCAAAGTATTGTTTACGAAAGGCTTGACAAGGCTTATGGTTCATGGGATTGGAATAACCTTTATCCTAACTTTGGGGTTATTCACTTACCAATTCAACTTTCGGATCACTCTCCTATTATTTTTGAAACCGATCTTGCTTCGTTCTCTGGCAAACGACCATATAAATTAGAAGCTTGGAATTTTGAGTATGAAGAATGTATGGAGTTGATTAAAAAAGAATGGCAGTTCATTATTCATGGCTCTAGATCTTTTCAACTTATTAGAAAACTTTCAAGGGTAAGGAATTTTATGAAGAAGTGGTCTATTTCTAAAAGAAACGCCTGGAGAGATAAATGGACTGAATTTCATAAAGTGCTTGAAAGTGGAATGGAAGATGTGGTTAATAATGGAGATTCTAATAGGTTTCTTTCTGCTCATCAGAGACTCCATGAGTTTGCTACAAACTCGGCAATTTTTTGGAAGCAACGCGCCAAAATTAAATGGGCTATTGACGGAGATACTTGTACCAAATACTTCTTTAATTGTGTTAAAGGGAGAGCCGGAAAAAATTTCACTGTGTGCATTAAGAACAAAGACCACGAATGGACTTTCGATAAAGATGAAATTGAAACAAATTTTGTTGATTTCTACTCCAAGCTCTTCAAGGAAAACAAAGTTTTTGAGAGTTTTGGTGAATTTTATTCAAGAGAATTCAATTTTCTTAGTGTTTCAAGAGATATTCTGTGCGAAGATCATCAAGTTTCTCTTGCTAAACCTTTCTCTAATAAGGATGTTAGCAGAGCGGTTTTTCAGCTCGGAGCGCTTAAATCTCCAGGCCCTGATGGTATCCATGCTATCTTTTTTCACAAGTGTTGACACTTTATCAAAAATGAAGTCACAAACTCTGTTTTGGATATTTTAAATAACAATCATATTCTTAAGGAGATAAACAAAACATTTATTACCCTCGTTCCTAAATCTAATGGAGCGGAATCTGTGGAACATTATAGGCCGATAAGTCTTTGTAATGTGATCATGAAAATTGTAACCAAATGCATTACGAATAGACTTAAGGGATTTATGAGTAAGTTGGTGGGTGATTTTCAGAATGCTTTCGTTCCCGGAAGATTTATTGGAGATAATGTGCTCATTTCTAATGAAATTTTCCAAAAAAATCTCGTCTTCAAGGAGTGGTAAAATGGGGAGAATTGGTTTTAAAGCTGACATGAGTAAGGCGTATGATAGAATGGATTGGAATTTCATTAGAGGTACTTTGACTATGATGGGTTTTCCCGAAAGACTTATTACTCTCATTATGAAGTGTGTATCTACGGTTTCTTATGAAATTCTTATAAATGGGGTTCCTTCTCGAAGAATTATCCCAAATTGTGGCATTCGTCAAGGTGATCCTTTGTCGCCTTATCTTTTTGTCTTATGTACCGAAGTCTTATCACGGAATATTATTCAGCTTGAGAAGAAAAATTTGATCCGCGGTATTAAGATTAGTACTTCTAGTATCACGGTCTCCCATTTGCTCTTTGCGGATGATTCTTTGTTCTTCTCAAGGCAATATTGATAGTTGTGTTCATCTGGCGTCTACTCTCAACAAATACTGCATTGCATCGGGTCAAAAGATTAATGATAATAAATCGGCTATCATGATCAGTCCAAGTTCTAGTCTATCCTATGCCTCTGACTGTATGAAGATTTTTAAAGTCTCTGGTATTGCGCAATGGACTCTTATCTTGGTTTTTCTTCTGATATTGGTAATTTGGAGGCTGGAAGAACCAAAAAATAAATCTTTGAAATCATTTTGGATAAGATTAGGTGTCGAATTTCAACGTGGAATGGGATTTTGCTATCATCTGCTGGTAGATTATCTTTGATTTCTTCTATCCTATCTTCCCTTTCTATTTACTTTCTATCGGTATTCAAAATACCGGTAAGTGTGACGGATAAGATTAACTCTCTTCTGTCACATTTTTGGTGGGCTGGGTTGAAGAAATCAAAATCTATTAGTTGGTGTAGTAAGTTATTTATCAATCAAACAAAGGGCTTGGGGGTTTGGGTATTCGTAAATCAAAGGATTTTAACCAAGCGTTGTTAGCTAAGATTGGATGGAGGATGATCAACCACTCAAATTCTTTGATTTCTAGAACTATTGACGCTAAATACGGACTGCATTGTCTAAATGGAAATATTACTTATAAAAAGAGTTCTAATTCTTCTTGGGGTTGGAAAAGTATTATTTGGGGTCTTCAGCTTATTCAGCCTTTTATTGCTTGGAAGGTTGGCCGTTTTTCTGAATTAAATGTTTGGGACTCTAAATGGGTCGATGACGCTTCTCCTTTACCTCTTTGTCATGATCTTATTTCAACTTCTCCATCCCTAAAGAATCTTAAGGTTAAGCATTAAATTCAGGCTAATGGCTCATGGGACTCTTACCGGATTGGTATGTTTCTTGATCCTGATTGGGTAGCTAAGATTTTGGCGATCCCTTTGAGTTGTTTGGATTTTGAAGACTCCATTTACTGGACGGAATCTATTAGTGGTTCTTATGATGTCAAAAGGGTTATCCCATTGCTTTCAACCTCTCTTGGAATGCTCAGGCTACAATTAAAGATCTTAGAAGGGTTGGAGCCGATTTAAAGATGTTCGTTAGAAAGAAACTTTGGCACCTTCCAGGTCCTAAGTCATGGATTATTTTGTTATGGAAAATTTTGACCAATTCTGTTGCTGTGGGTGAAGGGTTCATTAGAAGGGATTTTTAGGGTGATTTTAATTGTCATCTTTGCGACAGTCAGACTGTGGAATCATGTGATCACCTCTTTAGAGATTTCGTGTTTGCTAATAAAGTTTGGGCCGGAAGTGTTTTAGGGATCCATGCTCATATCGGAAAAGAATTATGTATCCAAATTTGGATTAAAAATTGGTTATCTCTGATTCAGAAACTTCCAGATTGGGAGTCGGTGGCTCTTTCCTTTCTTTGCACCTTATGGACTATTTGGGGGTGTCGATGTAAAAAGATCTTTCAAGAGGAACCTATCACACCTTATGAAGTTATGAAGGTTTATGAAAACTCTTATAGTCTGGTGTTAGAAGCTGAGAAAGTCAGAAGTGGTAGGGTGAACCCTCAAGGAGTGTTACATGGTCATCCTGTTGATAATGAGTTGACTAATCTAAGAAACAGTATATCTTTTCCATTTATCTATGCTACGAATTATTGTGACCAGCTTGAGTTGTTTGTAGATGCTTCGTGGTATAAAAACCTCTCCGCTGGTCTTGGCTGGGCTATCAGGAGGAAATCTGGTGAAGTGATTTTACAGGGTAACCGTTGTTTTGCAGCTCAAAGTGCGGACCAAGCTGAAGTTCTGGCTATTCGGGAGGGATTAAAAGCTGCATTGAAATATAACTTTGTTCATATCTCTCTTTTCTCTGATTGCCTGCAGGTGTTATCCCAAGTTCTTAAACTTAATCGGCCTCATTATAGAACGAAGATCATCATTGAAGACATTTTTAATATGGTTCATAGTTTCCATTGTATTTCATTTTGTTACGTTCCTAGAAACTGCAATATGATAGCTCATAGATTAGCTAAATGAGCTATCCGCTTGTAACTTTAACTCGCTTTCCAATTGTAAAAAAAAAAACAAATTATAATTTTTTTTACAACTATGGACAAACTTTTAATAAAAAAATTCATACCATGCACGATTTTCGAATACCAATATCCCAACCATGGAGGGACATTGATACTCAACGTGTACCCATGGTGGGACGTTGAGTATCTTCATCCCACCATGGTGAGATTTCCAGGAAAAAAAATCGCCCATGGTGGGACGTTGATACTCAATGTCTCACCATGGGGGATTATTTTTCCGGGAAATCTCACCATGATGGGATTGAATCTCGACAAGAAAAAAAATTAAATAAAAAACGCCCCAAATAATCGAATAAAACACAAACAAAATACAAATCGACAACAAATACCCCTCCAAATTACCAACAAACAACAAATATATTACAAAAATACACAAATCTAACTTAGTTTAACTATATATTAAAAACATAAACTAACTAGATCTATTCTTACAAACTTGAAAATTTTACAAATTAAAAAATCATAACAACTATTGTAAGCAAGGAAGGATAACAAATCACAACAACATAATAATTAACTAAAACTAACATTCATTAGTAATAGGTCTAAGAAATTCAAAAAAAATAATAATAATAAAATAAAACGAGATACCTGATGGCGACGACAGGAGGATTGACAGGCGGCGCCCGGACTGTGGAGTGGCAGCAGGGGGCGTGGCGACAGTTGTTGGTGGGAGATGTGAGATTGGTGATAGTTTTGGCCGGGTGGTTTATTTGGGAGAGTTTTGATGTAGAGAGAGGGACAAGGGTAAGAGTTGTCTTTTTTTTTTTTTTGAAAAATGTCGTCAATATTTTCTAAAACGTCGTCGATATATTACAATCAGGAAAAATGGAGACAATAACAGGCTAGACAACTTAGCCCGCGTGTTTTCTAGTATGTCCATGTTCCTAGCCTTAAGATGATTCGGGCTGGGTATGTATCTTATATATCTTATATCTTATATCTTATATCTTATCAGGGTTGAAACGTTGTGGATGCGGCACGTGGCGTTTCAACCTTAATTACAGTCATTAATGTCAACTAATCATTAAGTATGAACGTAATAGATACTGCATAAATCTCAGCAAAGTATTAATTATAGTTTATTAAATAGTACGGTATATATAATATCACAGTACATAAGTAAGATGATCTAACTCCATTCTTATAGAACAAAACATATTTTGATAAAAATTCTAAAATGTAAATCATTATGTTTATTGCAAAAAATGATTTCAATTGAGTATAATTTTCGTCATATTCGGATATGTATAGATGATTTAAGTGAGTGTGTCACCAAGTTTTATGTTTGGGTGAGAAAATATTATGAGAAAGTTATAAAACTTCGAGCATTAGATCCATGAAACAAAATATATTTGTACCTTAAGGGATGTATTTTATTTAGTTAAACCTAAAAAATTAAGATTTGAAAAAGATTAGACTATTTCTATTTAAAACTAAATAAATTAAATGACATATATCAATTAAATTATTCTTTTGCAGTTATAATAATAAAATATTCAAATAGACCGCGCGAAGCGCGGGATACCACCTAGTTAGTCTTATTACCCTATTTTTCTTGTTTTGTTGTCCAAGGACCAAGCTCGTTAAAGTAGCTATTAGACCATCCCCAAGCAGAGGTCGCGCTAATTAGGTCGCGACCCGGTGTTACTCTTAATCCCACTTTATTTATCTTGACCTACTTTCACCCTCCCAAGCCGAATGTCACGACCTAGGTCATCAACTCAATCATTTTCCATTTCACAATTCACATTATATACTTTTTTTAAAATTTTTTTATTATTCAACCAATAAAAATTGTACACCTAGTAGGTCACTAAGGTGGTCAATTTCGTTCACCATGGTCACAAATTGACCTTTTATGTAGAAAGGTCGCAAATTAGCAAAGAAGGTCACCAATTATCTTTGTTTAATTACATCATTAGACCATCCCCCAAGCAGAGGTCGCGCTAATTAGGTTGCGACCCGGTTTTACTCTTAATCCCACTTTATTTACCTTGACCTACTTTCACAATTTCAAGCAGAAAGTCACGACCTAGGTCATCAATCCAATTATTTTCCACTTCACATCAATCCCAATCATTTCCCACATTCTCTACCCCACTTTTTTTTAGTGTTCACCAATAGAAAGTGTACACATGAAGGTCACAAATGTGGTCAATTTGTTCCACCAAAGGTTACAAATTGAGCTTCTATGGTAAATGTCACAAATTAGCAAAATAAGGTCACAACTTAATTTTGTTTAATTAGGTAATTAGCATGACCAAGCAACGTCATGACCTCTTAGCATGACTAAGCAAGGTCATGACCTATCAATTGACCTTGCTTGGGGATGGTCTAAGGATCGTACGACCGGTAAACAGCTCTAGTAATAGATACTCCCTCCTATTCTCAATAACCTTTCCCTTTCACTTTAACACAAAAATTAAGAAAATACACTAGTCCACTATATAATTATATTTGGACCACCCAAATACATTACCCACCATACAATTAAATTTGGACTACACAAACACTTATCAAAAATGAAAATAGGGAAAATATTGTAAATAGACGAAAATAGAAATGAGAAATGTTATTGAGAATATGTGGACCGAGAGTAAAAATTTGAAAACTCAAGCAAAAAGCGGGAAGTTTGATTTGTAAGATTCATACTCACTCATCTTTGAATTCAAGGATTCCTCCTGAAATACTGTACGACTATTAATTTCAATTCAAAGCCAAAATCAAACACTATACTCTTTCTTTTTTCCATTTTCTTCTTATGCATATTCTCCTCTTCTCCCTTCACTCATACATCAAACCCTAGTTTTTCTTGCTAGGAGAAGAATCGAATTCTGCTAAATGTTGCCTCTCAAGGTACCTTAGAAACCCTAATTTCTTAGTTTTCTTCATCACTAATGCTTTTCGATTATTAACTTGATATATATATCGATATTTTTCAGGAGAAAACTGTTCTTGGACCTACTCACACTGGTAATTATTCATCAACAATCTCACAATTGTTTTAATTGAATTTTTCTTGTACCTGATCTTGTACTTGGAACAGTCACACTGAGTAAATTTAAGGTTTATTCGGAGAACTCTACAGTTAATGGGCGTTTTCTTCGTAATGCCGACACAAACTCTTCGTAAGTTCCCTCTCCTATGCCAGATTTATAACTTAGTCAAACATTTGACTTCCTATTTGTCTTTTTGTATTTATATTTACGCTATTATTGCCCGAATGTTACATACGTATATGCTGCGTGATGATAAAGAAATCGGTGGTTCGCAATGTGAGTTTGTGTGTGAATTACTTGAGGAGCTTCATTAAAGCAAATGATCTTGTGTATCTTGAAAGGGACTGCTATCTCTTTGGCACCTATACCAGGCATTGTTTAGGAAAGGGTAGCGGAGGGGATATGAATTCAAGAACTGTTTGTTTGGATAACAATTGCCTAGCGGGTTTCTAAAGGGAAAGAAGAAACTTAGGAGATGCCAGTTTCCTTCCTCTGGATATCTGGAAGAAAAATTTAGCCTCTCTCCTAAGTCCTGATTCCAATGTTTTACTTCGCTTCCTTGTTTACTTTTGGCTGCTTTGATCGCTTTGGCCAATAATTATTTGCCAATGGCGGGAGTCTCAGTGCTGATTTCTTACAATATTGACAATAACGGATTATGACTTCACATTTTCCCGCACCTTCTGCCCTATTTCCATCTATTATTTTGAACAATGTAGTTTGAACCTCTCCCCTTAATTTTCCTTTGTTTCTCGCTATCCCAACGTAACTGTTAATGTTAAACCAAAGTTAAATGTTAATCTTTGGTGATAATGTTCAGAAGACGAGCATAAGAGCAACCTTAATAAATTTGTCTTTATTTATGGTACACTGTACTACTGTAGATCTTAGTTGCAAGTTTATATTATCGCCACTGAAACCCAACTAGATTATTCAGGCTTTGTTTTGCCTCTAGTGCTAAAAAAGTATATCAAACTCTGTGCTAGGAGGACACTGTTAAAGAAAGGCAGTATGCTGTCGAATAACACTGCTTTAAAGGTAAAACTGATTGCCTTCTGAAATTTTGAGGTATATCTTTGCTAAACATTGTTTTCATAAAGTGCTTAGCCTTTTGTTGCATTTTTTTTTTAATTCTTTAAGGAGAGGGGTCTCGTAATTGGTGCTGAAAAGACTAGGGTCAGCCACGATCCATTAGGTATGATTTGAATACTGTTTGTTTTAAAGTCATATGTCTCCTATGGCAATTTTTTAAGATGTCTTGTCTATTGTTCAGGAAAGACAAAATTGGAAAGAAAAGCTTTAGCTGATGTGAGCAATACTCGGCAGACCTCATCTCGGCTTCAGAAGCCTGCTTGTTCCAAGTGAGTATGGATCATTGCCAACCTTATCTTCTTGTCTCTAACTTATTATGTGTCATCCACATTACCCTAAAGCCCCAAGGGAATCTACAAATAGCGGTGTAAGGGGGCTGGTCTGATGTTTTATATAGTATTGCATCCACATAAAGGCGATAAGAGCTTATACAAAGTCAAAATGGGCACATGTAGACACTCAAATTGTTTCTGAATCGTGTTAGTCTTTTCCAAAACAATTGCTAATTTTTAACTGCGTTTGAGAAAGTGACATCTTCTTGACTTGAAACATTATGACAGTACTTTCCTTATGGTACTTTCTTTATGGTACTTTCTTTCCTATATGGTTTCATTCAAAGTTTTATTAATTTAGTTACTCAAGTCATACACTATGTGCCGTTCCTCAAGTGTCAAATATGAACTTTTAAGTTTTAACACATGACAGTTGCTATCTAAGTCGTTAATATATCTTTTTGTTTATGCCCACTGTTCATGTAAGTCCACTCTTCTTAAATTCTGAAAAAGTAATTTTTAAACAAAACTTGTATAATTTGTTTGTAGCTAATCTTATTAAATGTTTCATCCCTAGTGTCATTATGGTCTTGTAGCTCTGTTGTTTTATTGTTAGTTTTCAAGTCCACGGCTGATAAATCAAATTTCTGAACATTTGAATTTGAAATTATGTGAACTCAATTCTTCCTGTTATTAAGTTGTTTCTTGTCACTGGCTTTTCAGGAACTCAGTGAGTGTCACCATAAAGACCTCTACTGCTTCATCAAGGCGCCCTCCAATTGTAAGCTAAATCTTTCCTCTAGCAATTTGAGCTGTTCTATGCTTTTAGGCTACCTTGTCAATTATTTCGACATCGGAAATTATTGTTCAACTTCGGAAACCAGTATCCTATATGAATAAGTTAAAACAATCACTTATACTGAAGGTCCAACACAACTTAAGTTAAAATAATCTTTTTACTGATTAAATGACCGCTAATGTAATAAAAGAGACTACTAATAGGAACAATGGTCAACAACAGGAAAAAGGATAACCACATAAACTCGTCATTAACGACAGGTCTAAAGTTGCGGTATTTGTATCGTTTGCGATAGCGGTAATGTATTGCTGAATAGTTTGATGCGCTCATCGCGGCTATGGTTGTGGTTATCGCGTCAACATTTTTGAAATAAGCTTTTATAGCTATTTATTATATTTGTCTATTGTCGATTTCGTATCTTGTTAATAAAAATGTATCTACAATAACTATTTTGGCCAATATAATATACTCCGTAGTTTATTGTAAAATTAGGCCACGGTTAGTCTGTAAGTGCTTTTATAAATAAACATCCCGGGCCCTCCGCAGGCTGTATCAAACTGATTTGAATGATAAATGATATGACTCAGGCCATTTATCTCTTTTATTTAAATTATTTGTTTTGGCCTTGACGTATCACGATATCTTGTATCAGCTTCTTATGATCCCATTATGGCGATACACCTCACGCGATACAATATGTACTGCCGAGATTTGAACCATGAACGGTAGTATAAAACGCGTCACTTTGATGATTTAAAGGTCACTTGATTTACTGAGTAAAGCAGATTTATACAAAAAAAAGTTAATGTAGGCGGCTCTACAGAAGTCTGTGTGATTGTACACCTATTTGATCAGTGAATGATAGAGTCGTAGGCATATAACCGCTGAAGACCAACATTCATCGTGATGACCTGATTTATTAACCCGAAAAAGTAAAAGCTACTGAAATACTACTAGAGCGATGCGTAGGTTGGATTCATTCTGATCATAAAGTTACACAGATATCCCCACTCTATGTTATGTTTTTATATACTAGTATAGGACTTGAACTGCTTACAGCTCTCGTAGACAATAACCTCTTAATGCTGGTGTGATGAACGCCTAGTTTACATCCTAGAGAAATTACTACTTGATATGTGCAAGTTATTAATTTTGTGCATGCGACAATGTCATATGAATTCATCTTTTATTTGTATTCTTGCGCTTTATATTTTCTACAGCAAGTGCATTCCAAGTCTTCTCTACAATTATAAGTTTTTCTTTTAATTAATTCCAATGTTCAAGTGATCAATCGTTTGCTGATCTTGCTTGGACATCCTACAGAAGCACAATGCTCCTCCAGTCATTTCACCACTAACATTCATTTTATACTTTTGTCCTTGGTTTATAATACCGGAAACACATGTTTAGAGTATTCAGCCTATCTGTGTAGCAAAAAGTTGTTAGTAGAAGCTATTGCAGTGAATTGTGGCTGTGTCTAGACTTCAGTGATCCATAGACCAGAGTTATACCTATATGATGCATCGAATTTTAGAGAGGGGATTTATCATTTAGATTGTGATGTGTAAATCATTTAAGGTGAAGATTGGTTACAGTAACAACTAAAAATTTCAAGCAAAGTTGGAGTACCACTGCAAATGTTAGTAATGTAAGATAAGGTCGAGACCCTATCCGGTTGGGATATGAAACTTCTTTTACATTCCTGTGTTCTATACTTGTTGGTTTTAGTAGTATCATTATATATACTGTTAGAGTGAAATATGCTACAAACTCTCTTAGTTCATAAAGTTCATACAATGCCCTAAAATATAAGGACTATCTTGTATCAGGTTAAAGCGAATGCACTGGCTACTGGTGCTACAGTTTCCCGCTGTAATGTAAAACGTAAGTACTAATATGCCTCCTACATTGTGCAGATCAGCCTAGTTTCTATAGTAACTTTATGTTTTTTGTACTTTCTTGGTTTGCTTCAGCTAGCACCAAAACTACAAGGACCTCTTCCAATTTTCAGAGGGTTGCAGCTGATGAAACTCAGAAAAGGACAAGGTTTGGTTCTCACTTGAAGATTTTTGCTTTTTTGTTTTGCACCTATTTACCGAACTACGAAACTAGGTTTGTGCATTTTTTAATTCTAATATCATATTATCAGGTGTAAAAATAGTGTTTTTTGTTCTGATTTTATGCTTGCAGGAATTCCTTTCCAGCGATGAAGAACACACGACTTTCACGTGACTTAAAATCACAGGTGGTACGTATTATAAATGGTGGCTCAGTCCTTTTCTGTCATTCTGAGAGAGATTCAGTTCTTTTGTTGTGCAAAGCCTCAGTTGCTTCTCCAATAATTTAGATTCTTTTGTTGTCAGGGAGACATTACAAGTGCAGATAAGTCCACTAGGAAAATTGGGTTCCCAGGTGCGTCAATTACTTTTTAGCTTTTCTCTGGTAAGCTATTAGATAAAACAATTCAAAATTGTAATACTTTCTTCTTGTTTTGTTTGTGCTTTTATATATAGTGATGAAAACAAGGATTAGTGGTGTGAGCCATCTGAAAACCAAAGTTACGAAGGATAGAGGCAGAGCAAGTGATGGCTTCACTCAGATGTGAGTAATTTGTTGCTTAATTGGATTCCAAGTTTCTTTTTCTATATATTTATTTCCCAAGAAGACAACATATGTTCTGCATCTTTTTATTTGATATTGAGATCAGTGTTCTTGTTATTCTTAGGGAATAATTGGTACCTACTAACTATTATATACATTTCTTTTTACAAATTACTACCTAAAAAAAATAGAAATTACTACCTACTAAGTAATAACCAGTTAACCACATTATATTTATTTTGTTAGCCATTAGAAAGTCACAAAACATTATAGATTTGTAACTTTTATAAGAATTGACCCAACTAAAATTAGCCATAAATTACTAAGAAAGCTGCATGGAGTTCATATTAGGTGCTCGCTTGTAGAACTGTCATAATAGTTAGTATATTTTTTAAAATAAATATAAATCAGGCAGTAGTTTTTTATTTTTTATTTTTTTATTTTTAATGTAACTCTTGGTGAATACATAAATCTGTCATACGCCTCTTTCCTCCTCAAATTTTTGGTTTCAAATCGTCAAGGTTTATGGATTAAGATTGTTTTTGGCATTTTTAAAATTATAATGATACAGAGAAGTGATTGTAAGATGTATCAGGGAGATCACCTAGATAAAGTAGTAGAGATGAAAGAGGGAAAACAGAAGAAGATAGATTGAAAAGGTGATGAGATGAACGAAAAGTTTGGGAAAATGAAGAGAAGATGATATGAAAATAGACTTGGCTTCATCCAAATTTCTTTTGTTTTTTCTAGTTAGTTTGATGGAGAAGCGGATGAATGAGGAAAATGAAGGCGTAGCATGACGGAAGAGGAAGATTAAGGTGATTAATAGGTGAAAAGAAGGGATATTTGGGAAAGAGTGGAAGATGATATATATACTTTATAGATAGACAAAAATTGGCTGAAAAAGTGCAAAAAACTTGATAGGAGTTCCGGTGGTAGTACTTGTTAGAAAAATAGTGCGTATTAGCCTTAGGGTGTAATTTATTATTATTATTTTTTAATAAATAGTATTTTTTTGAAAATTTTGAAAAGGTAGTAATATGTGAAAAAAAATGTACTCAATACGATAGGTAGTTGGCAGAACACGATCCTCTTGCTCCTCTTATAAAGAAATCAATACAATTGTTTATCGCTTTTTATTAATGTTGGTCTCAGGCTTCATTAGGGAATTAGTCATCGCACTGGTTAGATACTGCCTCACAATGTGAGGTGTTAGCCTTTAAATCTTGTGAAACTTGAGTGTTAGAAGTTTTCAAGTTTTAAGTGAGGAGTGTACCATGAAATATGCTTTTACTTTGATTTCCCCCCTTATACCAACGATTGGGAATAGATAAAAGTTCTTGGTTTCTCTGACACTAAGCCCGTCAGTTGCATGTACTGGGAAGGTTTTCAACATCTGATATGATCTCATTACCTTTGTGATAGCTTAAGGCATCTTTTAGATTTTGGCAGCCTTTACATTTGACTACATGATTGTGTGTTTTTCTTAAGCTATCAGTTATTTGTCTTAATCTTGGTAATAATGTTCACATTGTTGTGATCTAGAACTCAGAGGAACCAGACTAGAACAGATGCTCTTCACGGGTTTAGAAAATCAGTTCAGGTATATTGCATCAATTGTAGTTTATGTAAATGCCTTAGATATTTATTCTTAGTATCATGCTATTAGAATGTCTAGTGAACGTTGACATACTCTATGTTATAATTAGAAAAATCCCATCTAGCAATATCTTAACAAATAACTGCATTTGTGTAAAATGAGTTTCTCATTTTGTTTAACGCTATCTCAGCCTCTCGGGATTATATATTTACAGGGGTAAGGGGTTACTTGAGGTTCTTTCAGTTAATGTAGTTATATAAATTAAAATGTCCATAGTCTTGACTTGCTAATTTCAAATTTCTTGAATTCCTATCATTTGAGTGCTAGATTTGTTGCACACTCCCTGGATGAATTCACCCTTTCAATTGTAAACATGAACAATTTGTTTTAAAAGGAGGACCCAAACCTAATAATGCCCATACTTTATACATCAATACATCATAGTAGCTTTCTCTTTTGCTGTTTTGAAGCTCATCCTGGAAATTTTGCATGTCTATGTTTTTGGTGCTTATGTTTTTAGCCTTTTAGGCACTCTAAGCATTTCTGAATAATGATTCCTAAGATCTGTTTGAGCACTATTAAACTTGTTAAGAAATACGGTTCAAAATTACTGAAAGCTCACTTGCTCGTGGTCTTAGAAAGTTTCCCACACAATGACAGCTCACTTGTTTGAGCTTGTACTTTTGCGAGTGAATTGCTTGCTCATATTGATTTGAGAAACTAAATCTTTGCTTTACCGATTCAGCCAATTCCAAGAACGACTTTGCAAATTTCCAATGCTCAAAGGAATTCTAAGTATGAAAGCATTATTAGTGTGGGTAATCCCTTTGGCGTAACTTCTGGCACAAGGGTGAAGGTGGCCACATCGTCTGTTCCTGAAGCCGTTAAGTCCACAATCGCTCAGGCATTAGTAAATCAAGGAGAAAACCCTGTTGAAGGCAGTCACGACATGAAACCCCATATGTTGGACACGACGTCTAATAAAAAATCCACTCGTAGGAAATCTTATTCATCTGAGCTAATATCTCGATCAAAGGTAAAATTGTCTTTTGGTATTCTTTTTCGTGTATTTCTTTATAGGCTTACAAGAATTGGGAGGCATGATATAGTTATGGTGCAGTACATTGAAGCTGCGAAAGAAGAAAAATTGCCCAATATTGATGACGAGGGTAATCCTCTGGAAGTAGCAGAATATGTTGATGACATATACCAGTATTATTGGATAGTAGAGGTAACAGCATATTCTGTTCAAATTTATCGGTTTCCAATGCATCTTCATTTGAGTTTATATATGTTTGAATCATGGAATGACTTCATACAATACGGAATGACATTGGCTGTTATGTTTTATATGTTTGAAATTTGGAATGTCTTGCAATACGTTCAATGCTAGGTATGATGCAGCACGTTCAAATTATCGATATAAGCCAGCGTCAATAGTTATGTAGCCTTGATCCTTGTTGGGTTTAAGTTTATTTCAATGGAATAGCTTTGGTAATGAATGTCTATTTCCTTCAGAGGTCAGAGTAATGTTTCAATTTGTGGTCAAAACTAATCATAACACATGATTATTCATTCTTCTAGGCGTAAAAAATTACTCTTATCCCAGTGATCAACTATTGATGCCAAGGCAAAGAAACAGATTGGCATAACACATTTGTTAGTTTCATGTATTTCTTTTGTCCTACCCGCTCTATTTCTACTATCTAGGTTAGGTAAATTACATCTGACCATCACTTGAATAAGGCCGTATTTTGACTAGTTTTTGTAAGATGTGATGTAAAAGGGCAAGTTTTAGTGGTTATATGAGTGGTTGATTGCTCCCTTTCTGTTTGAAAATGAGGCAGTTAATAAATAACTACTTCCTGTGTTTTGTCCGAACTCCCAACAGGAAGTTTACGTGTGCTTAGGATTCATTTTTATTTATTTATTGATTATTATTTTATTTTAAAGTTACATAAATAGATAGCTAGTTGGTTGGCATTGCGAATAAGTTATCGGCTTGCAGTTAGAGAAAGTTATTGCTGAAATACTGTATTGCTAATCAGCTATCAACTAGAATGCAGGTGAAGCTTTAAATTTTTATGAGATTGCTTAGTGGTTATAACTTATATTAGTTATTGCTTAGTGGTTATACTGTATTGCCTTAGCTCTCTTACTCGCACTATATTAGTGTTCATGCCTCGTACAAAAGCTTAAGGTTCCAATAATTTTATGAGATTTTGGCTTTACAGAGCCTTGATCAAGTGAAGCTTTAAGTTTTTTATCGTTTAGACAGCAAAATAAATCGATATCCAAAAATGTCATGATAATACAGTTTCATTAGAACATGATGATAGTATTTATGACAGTTTCCAATTAGTTAAGTAATTCTGTAGATGGATTTTGTTAATTTTCTATTTTCACCTTCTTTAGTAATAGCTATGGGACCCTGCAGCTTGCCTTCTGTCGATGAAAGAAAAAAGAGCTGTGTATTAATACCATTTGTAGATCTTTGGATCTAGAGACCCCATTTAAGTGGTCATGTACTCATACCTTTTCTGAATTACGTCTTTAAATTCAAGGAATTCGATTTATGTACAGAGGGCGTGTTTACTAGTTGCAAAAGTCGTCATAACAATGTTGAAATGTCCTCATTCTATGACATAATTTGCATACATCCTCTTTTATATTTGCCCAGGCAAGAGCCTCATGGTAATGTTGTCACGATGCCTTGTCACTGAGACTCTCTGTAACATTGCCTGAGATATCATGGTACCAGATCTGCTATAGTCTATTTATATGCTGTCACGCCATTCTAGCTAATTATTAACTGCAACAATGCCGCAGGCACAAAGCACCTCCCTGGAAGATTACATGATTCAAACAGACATTACACCTCAGATGCGTAGCATATTAATTAATTGGCTTGTGGAGGTAAATGAAAACATTGTTATGTACTCTACATCCCATTTATATAGTCCATTTTTGATTTTGATGGTCAAACAACATTGACTTTGACAAATATTTCTAACAATACAAGTCAATAACTGCAACCGTTTTTTAAATGCAAATATGTAAATATTTGTGTAGTTAAATTAAACACGTCAAATTTTACATGGTATGCCTCTACAAATATTTAGAGAAAATGGGACAGTATGTTTGGGAAAACATTTAGAGAAAATGGGACATCAGTTGACCATTAAAGGGCGATGGGCAGGGACGAAGCTAGGATAAAATAAGGACCAGGGCCAATTTCAATTTCATCGATGATACTCATTCATCAAGGGGCTCAGACTATTAGGTCAACGTTGTTTATATTTAATAGGCTTTTAAAATTAATATTTAAAACACACTCCGTACAATTTACTTAGTTATATTTATTCTTGTATAATTATCGAACGACACATTTATTTATTTTAACAAATTTACTCTATATTTTATAGAGAGATTTATTGATAGCCTATTTGATAAATAAAATTAGAAACATAAATAATCACTTTTATTACTAAAGTGGCCTTAAGCTCATACAAATAGCACTTTTGATAAATAAAAAATATGGGTCCGTCCTTGCTAAATGTTGTGTAAATAATATTGTGTAAATAGTTTCTAATTGAAATAGTTCTCACAATAAAAGAGTGTTTAATAGTCCAAAAATATAAGAAGCAAAAACAAAAGAACTTTTGACACTAACATGCCTCGAACCCGTGATCCCGTGATCTCAGTGTAGAGATTGATGGTCTTAACCATTATGCCACAATCACTTCTCTATTTACTTTCCTACTTATATGTTACTTATTCTTCACAAGCTAGCCCGGGCCAAGGCCCTTACGGCCCAGGCGTAGCTTCTTCCCTGGCGATGGGCAGTATGTTTGGGATGGACGTATTATTTACTTGTGTTAACTTGTGGTCTAACTCCTTGATGTAATTTGTTTTTACAGGTACACTACAAATTTGATCTGATGGCAGAAACACTTTACCTTGCAGTAGCTTTGCTGGACAGATATCTCTCGCTAGTTTCAATTACAAAAAGAGAACTGCAGTTGGTTGGTCTTACTTCTCTTTTGCTTGCGTCGAAGTACGAGGATTTTTGGCACCCAAGGGTATTAATCTCTCAATTTTGTTTGTGTTTACATGTATAGATGAATCTTTAAGTAAAAATGATAAAAAAAACAAGCAAACATTTAATCTAGACAGATTCGGATGATGATTTATGTTAGCCGACCCCAACCTATGTTGGGACTAAGGCTTTGCTGTTGTTGTGTAAAGATTTAGACCTGCCATCTTATTGTTTAGTTGTCTTGATGTAGGTCAAAGATTTGATCAGTATCTCAGCAGAATCATACACGAGAAAGCAATTTCTTGAAATGGTATGTGACTCGTCGTCAGTGGATAGTTTAGCTAGGGATTTAGAATGTGGGCGAACTGACCTGTGAAGCTGCATGAAAATTCACTGTGAGACTGAGTGCATGGCCCTTTTAGTTGCAAGTATAACTATAGTCACTTGGCATTTATACTCTATCAAGTATCAGCCTATGTAGAATATCTGTGTCCGATACTTGAATATCTGACATGGGTATGACATTTAAGAACTTCATTTCCAACCAAAACATAAATTCACATAAAGTAGTAGCCTGACACTTGGACATACATCCCTGTCGGATACTTTTGATTGAGCTGAGTAACATAGATTTCTATGTAAGCAACAGAATGTAAAGTTCTATATCTACAAAGAGATGTTTTAACAGAATCTCGTTCCGTAAACTTCCACCTTTTTGAATCATTTATTCTTGGTGACAGGAAAAAGACATCCTGAAGAAGCTAAAATTTCGGATGAATTTACCTACACCTTATGTGTTCATGCTGAGATTTCTCAAGGCTTCTCAATCAGAAAAGAAGGTTTCGTTTGTTATAGATTTTTTTTCTTTTTTTTGTGAATCATTAATCCTAATACAGTTTATAACCTAGCTTACATCACTAATGATTTTGCTTTTAGCTTGAACATCTCGCCTTCTACCTTATCGAGCTGTGCTTGATTGACTATGAAGTCCTAAAATTCAGACCTTCACTACTATGCGCTTCAGCCGTCTACGTAGCCCGTTGTACTCTAAACAAGTCTCCAGCATGGACCCCCTTGCTCGAAAAGCATGCACATTACACTAAAATACAAATCAGGCATGGCCTCCAAACTTGGCATCAATTTTGCTCATGAACTAATTGAATTTTCGTTACGTCTTTTAATTTTCCTCTTTTGTTCAGGGAATGTGCACAGAAGATAATGAGCATTCACAAAGCTGCGAGTTCATGTCTCTTAAAGGTCACTTACGACAAGTATAAGCGACCTGAATTCAATGGGGTTACATCTATTAAACCATTAGCTTGTCTTCCTTGGTAGCGTCTCCATAGCTCCTGTAGTTTTTTAGGGGGGTTGTGACTTGTGAGTCTGTTACGTGTCCCGGTAGTATGCGTGTACTTCCCATGTGTTCGAGAATGTATTATAAAGAATTTGCTATCTTGTATCTACTGATGTACTTTCAGATTTCGACTTTGCTAAGATGTATAGATGTTAATGCTAGCCCCTCGTAGATACCATTTTCTTAGGTCCTCAAATGTGGTATGGAGCAACTGTTTTAGCCATTTAGGTAACTACTTTATTATGACTATATTTGATTTAACAAAATTTATAAAGTCATATAAGCTGATGTTGCAACTATAGTTCCATAAGTTCTCAAAATGTTTAGGTATTTTGTACCCTTGGCACACAAATGTAGGTTAAACACGTGATAGGCCTTCAGAATAGAACAAGGGAGATTGAAGTTCTGCGGAACACAATATACAGCAGCCTGCAGGGTCAAGACGTCAGGTGCATGCTGCGATATGGGGCCGAGGTTGCGGTCTCAAGCGCAGCATGCGGATTTAGCCTGCCTCGCGCCTTTTCTTTAGTGCTTGTTGCGCTTCCTCGTTAAATGCTTGTTCTTCTTCTAGCCTTCACTTGAATCACTTCCAAGACCCAAATTCCTGACTTCCGAGTCTTTTCTTCCTTAGATATTTAGAATTTATAAAAATCCTCTTATAGTTCTCAAACAATGGCTTATAGAAATCTAGACTTTAATAACAGATTAAACATAACAATCAAATCAAACATACAACACCGTCCCCGGCAACGGCGCCAATTTAAAGCAAGGTATTTATGTGTAGGTAAGTAGAATGTCGGTCTTTGGGATGAAGGGTGTTAAATTCAATCTAAAAGAATCCTACGAAGGGTTTTGCAAGTCACGTGTGTGGATTGGAATTTTCATCTAAAACTAATGAACAATAAGAAAAGACGATAAAAAGTGACAAGTATGATAAAACTTAGAATAAAACGATCGGAATTTAATCAAGAAGGAGAATACTAAGGTAAGTGCGTTCATATGGGTGACTAGGGGATCCATTAGTCGAGTCTAAGTCGATTGAGGTCCTATTTGGCAAGTGGGTCGAGTCTCTCGATCTAACGACCCCACCATAGGCCGACACTAGCTAGCTCACGCGTATACTAGGCTAGTCTACCAACAACTACTCTTTCTATTACAGATCAGCTTAGTGTGGTTCACCTGCTTTAGGAATGAGAGTCAAAATAGTGTGGTATCTCAACACTAGGAATGAGAGTCAAAATAGTGTGGTTCACCTGCTTTAGGAGTCTACCATGCTCAAAGAAATCCATAAGTGCTGAAATCACAGAGTCTCCCACCACCTATCCCAAGAGTCTTTGAAGAACTAACGATAATACCTATCAGGCCAAACAACTTTAGAACCATGAATGGAAAAGATAGCTGTCTTGATTTCTTGAGGAGTAACATGTCTCATAAGAACATCCCCATGTTCTTATGTGATCAATTTCCTATGCTTCACAATAGGAATATACACCCGTTGGATATCATTAGCATGACTGAAGAGGTTTAGATAAAACCTCTCAAAAGCTTCTTTAACAATATCAGGTTCATCCTGAACCACTCCATAGTAGTCTTTAACCTTAAAAACTTTATAAGTACCTCTTCGATCTCTTCTTGATAACAGCATGAAAGTGTGGTACACGAGAGGGGACCACGGAGGGACAAGCGTAGAAATACGCATTTATGGAGTCGCCACCAATTTTTTATGGCAAATTGGAACCGTTCGAATACTATATGCCATGTCAAGACATAAAGTAATGACATGAACACTAAGAACTCGTTACCCTTAGCATTCTATGTCTAGAATGACTCTCGTGGATGCCAATGAACACGGATATTCACAGAGATCTGGAGTAAGGGGTGAGGGTACGTATTAGGAACCTCTTTAATCGAACTACTAATCTTGTCCGCCTCGATAGCAGCCTCTACTAATGATTAGGGAAATCGTTCGTACTTGATATGTTATCGATTTTATGCATGCAATGCAACATCCAACATTTTAATCCTAGCATGTGAATTAGACTATGTCAGTGAACATGTAATTAGCACTCAATTATGTCGAATTAGGAATTAGAATTAATTACACACGAGAGAAAAGTAAAATCATACAGTTAAAATGATTAAATAAGATTATAACGGATTACATGATCTACGTTAGAAATATATTCAAAACGGAGATTTGAAGAAAAGAAAGAGATTTGAAAACTAAAAGGCAGATTAGGAGCGATATTACGACTAATAGTTAATTAATTACGTAATTAAAAGTTACGTCAAAGCGAGAACAGAAGTTCAGGGACAAAAGTCAACCCAGAACAAGCGCAGCAACAACTGCGTCCTCTGGAAGAGGCGCATGGCTCATTGTGTCTGCTCTTGAGTTGAATTTTGACTGTGAAGTCAGAATCGCGAGCAGTTAACATTCTTTGGTGTATTTAGGATTAATTATTTACCTACGACTCGAGTAAAAGTGATTTAACATATTAATTATACTACGATTTGTATCAATAACGAATCCAGAGACTTGATATGAACAAATCGAATCTCCAAGACCCAAATTTGACTTAAAGACGAAAGGTTTACATGAAAGACTATATTGAAGAAAAGAAATAACAAAAAGAAAAAAATCGCAGGAGCTAGAGGAAGAAGAAGAAAAGCAGGAGCATGGCAGCCGCTGGAAGAGGTGCAACATGTGCTGCGATACTTCCAGGAGGCGCAGCTGCTACTGCGTTTCTCCTCGACGTCTGACGACTCCTAAAAAGGATTTGTGAAAGGTTTTATTTTGAAATCGATTTTGAACTTACTTCTCACGTGAATCTTACATTAATTAAACAGAAAAAAAAAACAAATAAATAAAAGACGGGATTTACACTCTCAGACTTACATGTTTGACAAAACGAGATTAACTAAGTTAACGTTTAGCGATAGCTCGACTCGAATGTACGCAGAAAGTACCCTCGTTAGAGGATCTAAATTGGTTGAATTAGATTAGTTGTGTAGTGGTCAAAGGGGTCGGTCATGCAACTTGACAGTTACTTAGAAGGATCTGAGCTTCCGTGATCGATTGATCAAGCACGTAGATGTCGAAAGCTTAGAGCAAAGTCTAGAATGCAAAGAGAGAAGAGAAAGGCGGAACACTCGCGTGCCTAAAAAGTGAGATAGGAGCTCTCCTTTTATAGTAGAAAAATGCGAAGAGTTTAAAAACAACTCAAACTTATCACGAAAATATTCTGAAAACAGATAAAACAGACTGGAGAAGGGGCGCAACAGGAGCTGCGATCCTTCAAAGGGGGGCAACACCTGCTGCGTTATTTCCCCAGAGGTTTCCTTCTTCGGAAAGAAGATTTTCACGTTTCTATTACGGAATTGCGGTAGATCTATAATTCCTTTTTAAAAGATACGAGATATATTTATCAAAAAGATAAAATTTGAAAATTTAATAAAATATCCATAAACTTTTAGAGCGTTCCGACTCGGTATTTTAAAACGGTTTCTAGAAAATGAAGCGATTTTCGACCCGGACTCCAAATGAATTCTAATGTGTCAAAATGACCGTACCGGCGCGTAGATGCCGGCCAAGGGGTAGAAACAAGTGTTTGAGCTATCATTTGACGATAAATTTACGAATTGTCATAAATCGTTTCGCGTACCAAACATGCGGCCCAATCATCACTGGGTGGTTGACGGAAGGTGTAGAAATGAGGTTTCTACAGAAAGTATCCACTATTATCATCCCCATCCATAGTCCACTGATTATTAGCTTTTTGAGATAGAAAAAGATGATTAGCTTTTAGAAGCTGAGCAACCTCCTTAGAAGCAATTCTCTCATTCACCCAAAACATGAGCCCCTAGGGTTCTTATTTAACTCCTCCTGGATACAATACAAGGCTTGCATAGCAACATTCGAGTGTGATCAATATTCTGAAACCCTTCCCTTTTCAAGTTCCTAAGAGGTAGCTTCAGTCTCTTCAATTTAGTAACAACTTGAAACATAGGAGAACCACTTACCTCCCTCCCAGCATCTATGCACAACATCTTCAAACTGCTCATCAAGAGACCACATATTTAAGTAACGAAAGGATCTTCTCTTTCTACCACTATCCTCTCTCATACTAATAATGCATGGAGAATGGTCAAACAACCCCTCGGAGAAAAAATTAGCCACACTCCTAGGGTAGTCATATAACCAGTCATGCATCATTAATAAGTACTCTATCAATCCCGCTGAAAACTCTAGTGCCTGACTCATGTTTGTTGTTCTAAGTTAAAAGGCTCCTTTAGTTTTCATAGTTTGAATGACATAATGATTACAGACATCCTGAAAACATTTAATCTCAGCCCAACCGATTTCATTACCAATCTTCTCATCAAGGAAAAGAGCATTAATAAAATTCCCAAAAATCACCCAAGGACCATCCACCATGCTAGCATGCTGCCCCAAAGCCTGCCAAGGTACTACTATCTCTGCTAACTTATTGAACCCATACACCACAGTGAGATTGAAATAAACCCCTTTATCATTATAAAAAACCCTAACAAAAATAGCTTGAGCAGACACATCAAGAACATTCACTGTAAAAAGATTAGGATTCCAAATCAACCAAATCCTTCCTCCTTTATGCCACATACTATTAGTTCAAATAGACCAGTCACTACAAATATTATTATGCACCTTATTCCAATTACTATTCCTAACCCTAATCTCTAGAAGCCCAAACAACCCAACATTATTCTGGTGAAGGAACCAATTTATATCCCTCTGTTTTGTTAGGCTGTTTAGACCTCTAACATTCCAAAAACCCAAATTAACCACGATCAAGGGGTGAACCAACATGCCCCCTACCATCCATTTCCTCACAAAATTTCGCATAGCGGAGTTCAAGGCATCTATAAATGTAATCCCAGACTTTGGCATAGAAGTACCAGGTATCTCTGATCCATGCCTAGTAAACCTCGAGAGAACCCTAGCAAGAGAAGGAAAACTACTTTCCTTACTAGGCACCAGAACAAGGTAAGAACATGAGTCTGACAAGACCCATGCCCTTCCTTGTTCAGTGATTTCACAGGTACAACAATCTTCTCCCTCACCATCGCTCCTTGTCCAGGTAAAGGTTTAATCACTGGTTTCCACACTTTCCTAGGTTGTATTTTATGTTGAGATATTTTGCGAGCCTCCATGGAATGACCAATACCCTAACACTTATCACAAGTGATAGGTAACCACTCATACTCAACCACAACATCTTGGTCCTTTCCATCTTCATCTTCAAACACAATAGACTTAGAAAATTCCTGGTTCATTTCCACTTCAATAAGGAAAACTAAGGAAATTCCTGTTGATTGTATTACCATCACATTTAATAAGTTTTCCAATAGGGCTGGCAATTTTCCTTAAACTCTCCATCCCCCAATACTTAAAATCCAAATCCTGCAATTTAATCCAAATTGGCAATTTCTTAACATCCTGTTTCACCAAACTTGCTTTAGGACTCCATTCATTAACTATGACAGGTTTGCTTGTTGGAGCTAGTGTCCTCCACAGTAAGTGTGATAACGTGTATAAATCTCTTACAGGTTCACAGGGTATACTTAGTATTCTTATCAGTTGATTAACGTTTATCGATAACGGTTGGCTTGCTAGAAGTTTGACGTTATTATCATTTTAATGGCGGTGATCAACTGGCCCTAAAAGTCCCACCTAAAGCTGTGTTGAGAGCATTATATTATTATAATTGCAAACATGATGATGATTGAAATAGAGAAACCAAACAAGCCCACGACCCACCAAGAAGGGGGACAGCAATTGGAAAAAGAGGAAAAGGCTCCTTATTGACCTAACCAGTTTCAGGCTGGTATATGACTCCACTTTAGTCAATGTAATGCTGATTAAAACGATTAATTAAGACGAATAAATACTTACTCTACTGGACTGAGACGAATCAATGTTAATTTCTTAATTTGATATAACTGTTTCTCTCAATTCAATGTATATAATGTAATTATTTCTACATTAAATACCATGTAAGCTTTAATCGAATTAATTTTATTCGTAATTAAATATCAACTGTCTTCTTTACTTAAGCAATTATAAATATAACGATATTTATCAGTTGCCGTCTATTTGTATAATAATACATCCACCTATTCTACTAAATAAATAAAGAAGGACTTCCTAAATCAGTAGAATAAAAAGAGGGAGCTCCTACCTTCTACTTACTACCATACTGCACGGCAGAGGACGACGGAGAAGAGTCTTACTATAACCTCTTCTTCATCTACATGAATCATCCACACAATAACTTACCACAACATCATCAGTAATTTTTTGTATTCTTTTCTAGCACAAGAAAAGTGCATTTTCTCAGAGCATCCTGTGCAACCATTAGAAGAAATATCGAATCTCGATTTTGGTTTTTTCTTATGCCAATATTGCTTTGGACCAAAAGGTTGATTCTAATCTTTTTGCTTTTCGTTTATGACTCGTATTTCATAATTATATTATATTCGTTAATAATCCTTAATTTCATGATTGAAATAATACCCGATATTTTCCCACAAGCTGGTATCAGAGCCAGTTACGAAATTATTTTATATGATTTTTCATGAATGATGAAATTTTTTTTTTGGTGAATGATAAATTTTTTTTTATTTCGGTCCAAAAAAAAAAAAAAAAATTTCGGCTGTTTTTATTTTTTTGGCTGGTTTTTTTGAATTTTTTTTTTTATTTTTTTTTCATTTGATTTATTTGATATTGATTTTTTAATATGTTTTCAGATAGACAATCTGATACATTTGTAGTTTTTTAATTTTAATCGGCATTAATTGAATTAACTGGAATATGTTTTGCACTGTTAAATGAACATTTGTTTGTATATTTTTCGGTGTACATGGATGACAATTGGTTTGTTTTGGCATCATGATTATATTTAATCATGTTCTCATCATGATCAGTCCAACTATTCAGATCATCGATTAAATCATGATTTAGCATATTCATTTTAATTTAGTTAAAATTGAATCAATCTAGTTTGAATCACTGTTTTAATAATGAATTGAAGTTGATAATTGTAACCGGCTCTTGTAATTTAGCAACCTCAATTCAATGTTTAATTTGTAAAAAAACAAAATTCCGAAAAAAAATAATTCCAATAGGTACAACCTGTTTTTTTTTTTTTTTTTTTTTTACAAATTAAACATATAATTTGATGTTGCTAAAATTACAAGATCGGTACAATTATCAACATTCAATCATTATTAAACATTGATTCAAACTAGATGATTCAATTTAACAAATTAAAATGAATATCTAAATCATGATTAAATCGATTATCTGAATATTTGACTGATCATAATTGATTTGAACATGATTAAAATTAATGAATCATGATGCAAAACAACAATTTGTCATCATGTATACCGAAAATATATAGCAAAACAAATGTTCATTAACATTCAAAACAATTTCCATTTACATTCTAATTTAATCCTTATTAAATTAAAACATCTACAAATTTATCATATTGTCATCTTAACATATTAAAACAACAATATCAATAAATCAAATGAAAACAATAATCAAAAAAAAAATTCAAAAAAACCAGCCAAAAAAATAAAAACAGCCGAAATTTTTTTTTTTTTTTTTGGACCGAAATAAAAAAAAATTTATCATTCACCAAAAAAAAAATTTCATCATTCATGAAAAATCATATAAAATAATTTCGTAACCTTGGCTCTGATACCACTTGTGGGAAATATCGGTATATTTCAACATGAAATTTAAGGATTATAACGAAATTATAATCTATGAAATACGAGTCATAAACGAAAAGCAAAAAGATTAGAATCAACCTTTTGGTCCAAGCAATATGGCATAAGAACAAATATCGAGATCGATATTCTTCTAATTGTTGCACCCAGGATGCTCTGAGAAATGCCTTTTCTTGTGCTAGAAAGAATACAAAAATTACTGATGATTTTTGTGTGTAAGTTATTGTGTGATGATCATGTAGAGAAGAAGAGTTTATATAATACTCTTCTCCTCTCCTCTTGGCCGTGCAAGTAGGTAGTAAAGTAGAGGTAGGAGTCTCCCTCTTTTTCTTCTACTTGATTTAGGAAGTCCTTCTTTTATTTATTTAATGTATAATATGTGTATGTATTATTATAATATATATACGTCAACTATAAATATCGTATATTTATAATTTGCTAATTAAATATAACAGTTTATATTTAATTACGAATTAAAATTTAATTCGATTAAGCTTACATTATTTAATCGTATTAAATAATTACATTATATACATTAATTAGATATAACAGTTTATATTCAATTACGAATTAACATTTAATTCGTCTCAGCCAGTATTATTTAATCGTATTAAATAATCGTATCATCATTACATTGACTAACATTTTAGTCATATACATCGACTAACCTTTTAGTCATATAAGGCATCAATATCATCATATTTTTCATATAATCATATATATCTCTCAAACACATCCTTTAGGTGTGACTTTTAGGGACCAGTTGATCACCGCCATTAAAATGATAATAACGTCAAACTTCTAGCAAGCCAACCGTTATCGATAAACGTTAATCAACTGATAAGAATACTAAGTATACCCTGTGAACCTGTAAGAGATTTATACACGTTATCACACTTACTGTGGAGGACACTAGCTCCAACAAGCAAACCTGTCATAGTTAATGAATGGAGTCCTAAAGCAAGTTTGGTGAAACAGGATGTTAAGAAATTGCCAATTTGGATTAAATTGCAGGATTTGGATTTTAAGTATTGGGGGATGGAGAGTTTAAGGAAAATTGCCAGCCCTATTGGAAAACTTATTAAATGTGATGGTAATACAATCAACAGGAATTTCCTTAGTTTTCCTTATTGAAGTGGAAATGAACCAGGAATTTTCTAAGTCTATTGTGTTTGAAGATGAAGATGGAAAGGACCAAGATGTTGTGGTTGAGTATGAGTGGTTACCTATCACTTGTGATAAGTGTTAGGGTATTGGTCATTCCATGGAGGCTCGCAAAATATCTCAACATAAAATACAACCTAGGAAAGTGTGGAAACCAGTGATTAAACCTTTACCTGGACAAGGAGCGATGGTGAGGGAGAAGATTGTTGTACCTGTGAAATCACTGAACAAGGAAGGGCATGGGTCTTGTCAGACTCATGTTCTTACCTTGTTCTGGTGCCTAGTAAGGAAAGTAGTTTTCCTTCTCTTGCTAGGGTTCTCTCGAGGTTTACTAGGCATGGATCAGAGATACCTGGTACTTCTATGCCAAAGTCTGGGATTACATTTATAGATGCCTTGAACTCCGCTATGCGAAATTTTGTGAGGAAATGGATGGTAGGGGGCATGTTGGTTCACCCCTTGATCGTGGTTAATTTGGGTTTTTGGAATGTTAGAGGTCTAAACAGCCTAACAAAACAGAGGGATATAAATTGGTTCCTTCACCAGAATAATGTTGGGTTGTTTGGGCTTCTAGAGATTAGGGTTAGGAATAGTAATTGGAATAAGGTGCATAATAATATTTGTAGTGACTGGTCTATTTGAACTAATAGTATGTGGCATAAAGGAGGAAGGATTTGGTTGATTTGGAATCCTAATCTTTTTACAGTGAATGTTCTTGATGTGTCTGCTCAAGCTATTTTTGTTAGGGTTTTTTATAATGATAAAGGGGTTTATTTCAATCTCACTGTGGTGTATGGGTTCAATAAGTTAGCAGAGATAGTAGTACCTTGGCAGGCTTTGGGGCAGCATGCTAGCATGGTGGATGGTCCTTGGGTGATTTTTGGGAATTTTATTAATGCTCTTTTCCTTGATGAGAAGATTGGTAATGAAATCGGTTGGGCTGAGATTAAATGTTTTCAGGATGTCTGTAATCATTATGTCATTCAAACTATGAAAACTAAAGGAGCCTTTTAACTTAGAACAACAAACATGAGTCAGGCACTAGAGTTTTCAGCGGGATTGATAGAGTACTTATTAATGATGCATGACTGGTTATATGACTACCCTAGGAGTGTGGCTAATTTTTTCTCCGAGGGGTTGTTTGACCATTCTCCATGCATTATTAGTATGAGAGAGGATAGTGGTAGAAAGAGAAGATCCTTTCGTTACTTAAATATGTGGTCTCTTGATGAGCAGTTTGAAGATGTTGTGCATAGATGCTGGGAGGGAGGTAAGTGGTTCTCCTATGTTTCAAGTTGTTACTAAATTGAAGAGACTGAAGCTACCTCTTAGGAACTTGAAAAGGGAAGGGTTTCAGAATATTGATCACACTCGAATGTTGCTATGCAAGCCTTGTATTGTATCCAGGAGGAGTTAAATAAGAACCCTAGGGGCTCATGTTTTGGGTGAATGAGAGAATTGCTTCTAAGGAGGTTGCTCAGCTTCTAAAAGCTAATCATCTTTTTCTATCTCAAAAAGCTAATAATCAGTGGACTATGGATGGGGATGATAATAGTGGATACTTTCTGTAGAAACCTCATTTCTACACCTTCCGTCAACCACCCAGTGATGATTGGGCCGCATGTTTGGTACGCGAAACGATTTATGACAATTCGTAAATTTATCGTCAAATGATAGCTCAAACACTTGTTTCTACCCCTTGGCCGGCATCTACGCGCCGGTACGGTCATTTTGACACATTAGAATTCATTTGGAGTCCGGGTCGAAAATCGCTTCATTTTCTAGAAACCGTTTTAAAATACCGAGTCGGAACGCTCTAAAAGTTTATGGATATTTTATTAAATTTTCAAATTTTATCTTTTTGATAAATATATCTCGTATCTTTTAAAAAGGAATTATAGATCTACCGCAATTCCGTAATAGAAACGTGAAAATCTTCTTTCCGAAGAAGGAAACCTCTGGGGAAATAACGCAGCAGGTGTTGCCCCCCTTTGAAGGATCGCAGCTCCTGTTGCGCCCCTTCTCCAGTCTGTTTTATCTGTTTTCAGAATATTTTCGTGATAAGTTTGAGTTGTTTTTAAACTCTTCGCATTTTTCTACTATAAAAGGAGAGCTCCTATCTCACTTTTTAGGCACGCGAGTGTTCCGCCTTTCTCTTCTCTCTTTGCATTCTAGACTTTGCTCTAAGCTTTCGACATCTACGTGCTTGATCAATCGATCACGGAAGCTCAGATCCTTCTAAGTAACTGTCAAGTTGCATGACCGACCCCTTTGACCACTACACAACTAATCTAATTCAACCAATTTAGATCCTCTAACGAGGGTACTTTCTGCGTACATTCGAGTCGAGCTATCGCTAAACGTTAACTTAGTTAATCTCGTTTTGTCAAACATGTAAGTCTGAGAGTGTAAATCCCGTCTTTTATTTATTTGTTTTTTTTTTCTGTTTAATTAATGTAAGATTCACGTGAGAAGTAAGTTCAAAATCGATTTCAAAATAAAACCTTTCACAAATCCTTTTTAGGAGTCGTCAGACGTCGAGGAGAAACGCAGTAGCAGCTGCGCCTCCTGGAAGTATCGCAGCACATGTTGCACCTCTTCCAGCGGCTGCCATGCTCCTGCTTTTCTTCTTCTTCCTCTAGCTCCTGCGATTTTTTTCTTTTTGTTATTTCTTTTCTTCAATATAGTCTTTCATGTAAACCTTTCGTCTTTAAGTCAAATTTGGGTCTTGGAGATTCGATTTGTTCATATCAAGTCTCTGGATTCGTTATTGATACAAATCGTAGTATAATTAATATGTTAAATCACTTTTACTCGAGTCGTAGGTAAATAATTAATCCTAAATACACCAAAGAATGTTAACTGCTCGCGATTCTGACTTCACAGTCAAAATTCAACTCAAGAGCAGACACAATGAGCCATGCGCCTCTTCCAGAGGACGCAGTTGTTGCTGCGCTTGTTCTGGGTTGACTTTTGTCCCTGAACTTCTGTTCTCGCTTTGACGTAACTTTTAATTACGTAATTAATTAACTATTAGTCGTAATATCGCTCCTAATCTGCCTTTTAGTTTTCAAATCTCTTTCTTTTCTTCAAATCTCCGTTTTGAATATATTTCTAACGTAGATCATGTAATCCGTTATAATCTTATTTAATCATTTTAACTGTATGATTTTACTTTTCTCTCGTGTGTAATTAATTCTAATTCCTAATTCGACATAATTGAGTGCTAATTACATGTTCACTGACATAGTCTAATTCACATGCTAGGATTAAAATGTTGGATGTTGCATTGCATGCATAAAATCGATAACATATCAAGTACGAACGATTTCCCTAATCATTAGTAGAGGCTGCTATCGAGGCGGACAAGATTAGTAGTTCGATTAAAGAGGTTCCTAATACGTACCCTCACCCCTTACTCCAGATCTCTGTGAATATCCGTGTTCATTGGCATCCACGAGAGTCATTCTAGACATAGAATGCTAAGGGTAACGAGTTCTTAGTGTTCATGTCATTACTTTATGTCTTGACATGGCATATAGTATTCGAACGGTTCCAATTTGCCATAAAAAATTGGTGGCGACTCCATAAATGCGTATTTCTACGCTTGTCCCTCCGTGGTCCCCTCTCGTGTACCACACTTTCATGCTGTTATCAAGAAGAGATCGAAGAGGTACTTATAAAGTTTTTAAGGTTAAAGACTACTATGGAGTGGTTCAGGATGAACCTGATATTGTTAAAGAAGCTTTTGAGAGGTTTTATCTAAACCTCTTCAGTCATGCTAATGATATCCAACGGGTGTATATTCCTATTGTGAAGCATAGGAAATTGATCACATAAGAACATGGGGATGTTCTTATGAGACATGTTACTCCTCAAGAAATCAAGACAGCTATCTTTTCCATTCATGGTTCTAAAGTTGTTTGGCCTGATAGGTATTATCGTTAGTTCTTCAAAGACTCTTGGGATAGGTGGTGGGAGACTCTGTGATTTCAGCACTTATGGATTTCTTTGAGCATGGTAGACTCCTAAAGCAGGTGAACCACACTATTTTGACTCTCATTCCTAGTGTTGAGATACCACACTATTTTGACTCTCATTCCTAAAGCAGGTGAACCACACTAAGCTGATCTGTAATAGAAAGAGTAGTTGTTGGTAGACTAGCCTAGTATACGCGTGAGCTAGCTAGTGTCGGCCTATGGTGGGGTCGTTAGATCGAGAGACTCGACCCACTTGCCAAATAGGACCTCAATCGACTTAGACTCGACTAATGGATCCCCTAGTCACCCATATGAACGCACTTACCTTAGTATTCTCCTTCTTGATTAAATTCCGATCGTTTTATTCTAAGTTTTATCATACTTGTCACTTTTTATCGTCTTTTCTTATTGTTCATTAGTTTTAGATGAAAATTCCAATCCACACACGTGACTTGCAAAACCCTTCGTAGGATTCTTTTAGATTGAATTTAACACCCTTCATCCCAAAGACCGACATTCTACTTACCTACACATAAATACC
>JAIUZE010004149.1:0-39594 GCA_022085475.1 Heliosperma pusillum
AAGCCGTTTGAGAGTTCGTGCGCAAAGCTGAGAAGTACTGCGGCCACACGATCGAGTGCACCAATACTCGATCGAGTGTTTGTAAGACGAAGAGTTTTCCTAAACTTTCTTTAAGTCGATTTGTTGTGTAGTATAAATAGAAAACTCGTCCCTTATTGTTTCTTATGCTTTTTATTACCTTAGAACTCCTAAAACCTTTTAGAATTAGTTTTGCTACTCATATTATTTCAGATCTACAAGTTTATTTCTCTAATTCATCAATCCTTCAAATTCGGTATTACGTAATTCTTCTACTCTTGTTATTATTAGTTCAAGTTCTTGTTTGTTAATTGCCTTATTATTCATCTCCTTTATGTTATTAATTATGTTTGCCTTTAATTATATTATTGTTGTTAGTTTAGTTATTATGAGTAGCTAATTCTTTAATCTAGGGTTGAAGGGGATCTAGGTTGTTAGAAGGGGATTGATTTATGAATTGATTTTTATATTGCATAAGTTGTTGTTCAATTGTTGTCTTACTTCTAGTTAATTGCTTTAGTTATCAGAGTTAATTAATTAGTCTTGCAAATTAGGATTATCACCGACCGGGTTAAGACTAAGATAGGCAGTGACAATTGGATAGACTAGGTTAATGATAGCGATCACATGTTAAATCTAGATTTAAGGGCATAATTGAATCAACCGATCTTGTGACCTTAAACAGCTTAATTGACCTTTTTAATGATTAGATTATATCCCCGGATGACATATCTAGTGAACCTGAGACCCTAGACTTTTAATCTTATTGAATTCATCATTTATTATTATTGTTGTTTTGCAATTAGTTATAGAAAACCAAAAATCGAATCTTATAAATTGTTACCTTAAGACAAACTTAGTTATAGCAAATAGATCATTACCGCCTCCTTGTGGATTCGATACCTTACTTATCGCGAACTATTAGTTAGTACTGAGTTAGGTTTATTTTTATTTAGGGAATGGGACTTTACCCTTATCAAATTTAGCGTCGTTGCCGGGGAGGTAACAATTTTCTGTTTATTTTTATTTAGTTTGTCTTTTTGTCTCAGGGAACTCTAAGTTACTTGAGACAGTTCTTATCCATTTCTTTAGTATTAGTTTATGCCCAGGTCTCTCGGGTCCGAGCTCGTACCATTCGATCCTGAACCAGAAAAGACCCTCCGTGTTAGACGAAACTTTTGGAAGTAAATCCGTCAAGTCGAAGACTTGAGTACGCTTGACTCCTTCTACGCCGAATTTGTTGCAGAAAATCAATCCTTAGAAGAGGATACTTCTATTTCTGCCATTACAACAATCATGACTACTTTAGTCAACCATTCAGATGCCACCATTTCATCCATCCTCAAAGGATTCAAACTCCCTACTACAGCTGATGGTACTTTTGAGATGCGCCCGTCTTACATCAGTTTTGTGGAGCGAAGTATGTTTGGAGAGGGTTCTAATGAGGATCCTGTGAAACATATGGACAAGTTCACTAACTATTGTTGCTACATTCCCTTAAAAGCTGGCGTAACACAAGACCAAGTGAAGCCGGTGCTTTTCCCCTTCTCTCTACGGGATGGGGCAGCGGATTTTTTGGGTGAATTAGACATGGAGACAATGGGTATCACCGATTGGAATTCTGTAGCTCCTGCTTTCTACAAGAGGTACTTCCCACCACATAATACTAATGCCATAAGGGGTCAAATTCTATGTTTCAAGCAAGGTCCCACTGAAAACTAACATAATGCATGGGTTCGCTTCAAGAAACTAGTCAAATTTGTCCCACATCATGGTTTTGAGACTTGGTTCCTATGCAACCAATTCTATAATGGGTTGTATGATGATCATAGAGCTTTGTTAGACTATGCTACCAATGGGAGGCTTCAAAATAATACAACTGATGCTCATGCCTGGAAGTTAATTGGTGAGATAGATACTCACACTGCTAAGTATGGTAACCCCAGGGGTAATGTTAGAGGGGGTAGTTCAGATAGTGTCGGTGCAGCTCAGTTGGAGGCATTGACTGCCCAAATTGCCGAATTGAAAACTTCACAATCTTTGGGAAATAAGCAAACGGTTCATGCCATGGTTCAACAAAAGCCAACTTGTGAAAGATGTGGTGCCGCGGGGCATAATGCGGTTGAGTGTATGAGTACCGTTGATCAAGTACTTTCTTTTCAATCTTTTAAGCAAGGTACATCGTACTCTAATTTCTATAATTAGGGGACAAGGGAGCATCCAAACCTATCATATCGAAGTCAAAACGTTCAAAATCCTACCCCGCCACCACCTCAGCAACAAGGTTCCTCCTATGTGATTCCTCAAAATCGAAATTATCAATAAGGTAGTTATAACCGTCAAGGAGGTCAAAACTTTCAACAAACTCAGCCCCAAGCACCTTCAAATAATGATATGGCGGAATTGAAAGCCATGTTGCAACAAAGCCTCATGATACAACAAAATCAAGATGCCCAAATCGCTCAATTGCTTGCCCACAATAAGATGGTGGATACTCAAATTGCCCAATTGGCAAGTCAAAATCCACAAAGGCAACCGGGAAATATCCCTTGTCAAGGACAATCCCCACATGAACAAGTAAATTCAATAATTTTGAGGAGTGGGGCCCAGTATAAGAATTCGGCGTTGCCAAGCCAAGACGATATAAGCACAAGTTATAAAGTCGAGGCAAAATTACCATGTGATCTTAAAGACACTTGATCGAGTTCACCAATACTCGATCAATCTTCTTTCTCTGAAGTTAAAAATTTTCCCGTCTTAAAGTCACTCGATCGAGTGAACCCCAAACTCGATCGAGTGTCCTGTGCTGAGAAAGAAAACGCTACGGTCTTTGGTTCACTCGATCGAGTACATCAAAAACTCGATCAAGTGACCTTAAGACCAGACTATGAAGAGGGCGAATTAGAGAAAAAGAAGAAAGAAGCCGAGCCCATTAAAATTGTTCTCCCTTTTCCTCAACGACTACATAAGTCCAAGTTAGATCAAAAATTTGGGAAGTTTATGGAGGTAGTAAGGAACTTTCAAGTGAGTGTACCATTTACTGAATTGATCACTCAAGTGTCGGCTTATGCGAAGTTTCTGAAGGAGATATTAACAAGGAAGCGGTCTTTTAATGAAGTAGAGACTGTTGTGTTCACTGCGGAATGTAGCGCCATGTTGCAAAGTCAATCACCGTCGAAGCTAAAAGATCCAAGGAGTTTTTCTATTCCTTGTAATATAGGTCCTTTGTGTATTGATAACGCTCTATGTGACTTAGGGGCTAGCGTTAGTGTGATGCCGTATGCTATATGCAAAAAGCTTAACATGGGTAAACTTAATGTCACTAATATGACCCAACAATTTGCTGACCGATCTATTAAGCGTTCTATGGGTGTCTTAGAGGATGTGCGAGTTAGAGTAGGAAATTTTTTTATCCCAATTGACTTTATTGTTTTAGATACGGTGGAGGATAATCGAACTCCTATCATCTTAGGACGATCATTCTTGCACACAGCAGGGGCGGTCATAGATATTAGGAATGGAAGACTCACACTAACGGTGGGAGATGACACAATAACGTTCAATCTAGACAATTCACCTAATAATCCCGTTATAGAAGACACTTGCAATATGATTGACGTTGTTGATCCTCCTATTATTGACTGTCTTGTTAACTCTTTGGACATGACTGCTCTCGAGATTCCTACTTTGTCCAACACCATTGAGCCTCAATAAGATCATGGAACAATGAGGAGAGCACGGAGGTATATGGAGTAATGACTAATCCTAAAAAGGCTGAGGTATTTTATTATTTTCCCATTGAGACTAATATGGGATGTAATAAACCACTTTATTTACCTTTTATGCTAATTTTTGATACTCTACCTTCTACTGGTCATGATAAATTGCGACGGTCCTTCGTAATATTTTTATATGATCATATTATTTCTTGGTGCTACTTATGCTTTTGTTTAGCACATGCACAGATTTTTGATCGACTTTTGAGAGCACTAAGCTGTTTTTATTGTGCCAATATGGACCATTGATCCTTAAAGTTCGGATGATCATGCGGGATTTTCAAACGGTACCATCTATCCTTGTATTTTCTTTTACTGTATTCTCTTTAGTTTTATTTCCCCTTCCTTTTTGTTACATGTGTCCTATAGGCTGTTGTTGTTAGATATGTTTTGTGATTGTTGTGATGTAGCGCCACATTTAGGACACTGTGACATTTAGGTTTGGGGGAGGAGTTTTTATTTATGGTGTGTGTTTATTTATGCATTATGCGTTTTTTTTTTAATCCATAAGAATTGAAAAATTTACAAAAATCCAAAAACATGTTATTTATTTTATTAGGTCGAGTCTTGGTGAAATTAAATAACAATGATGGTAATTTGCATTGTTTTTGCATTTGAATCACATCTTAGTCATCCATGTACATTGTTTTGACATGTTATTCTGAGAACAAAGGTCAATGATCTAGTCTTGACCGTATTTGACATGCCTTTTGTTAATTAGATTTAACATATTATGTTGGTAAACCACTTAAATTTCTGAGGTCTATAGAGCTTCCTAGGCCAGGAACATTAATAACCGGTCTCATTGTCATTAGGTCTTTGAGTGTGGTACTCATTGTGGAATATGTAACATCAAACTGCATAAGTGTGACATTAGTTTCTTGATACTTATACGCGTTCATTTGAAAAAGTACATGTGGAAAGGCAATTTATTTTGTTCAAATAAGCCTCACATAGCCAAAAAGACTTGATTTTATATCCTTATTATTGAGTTCTTTATGTTTAACCCATTTGAACCTTTTGTAGCCTGTTTTCTAACTTATCTAATAGCTACATTCCTAGAATTTGCCTACCTTATCATCGGGACATTCGCAGTTGCTTATTTTTCATGCCTATCTTGCTACTATGGTTGAGTTGGAACTTATATTGTCAAAGTGGGTGTAGTAAGTTTTTGTTGGCAATTGTGTGTTATTCCTTTTGTTGAGAAAAGTTTTATGAAGCAAAAGAAAAAGGAAAAAAAAAGAAAGAGAGAAATCGAAAAAAAAAAAATCGAAAAACTGAGATGAAAAGAAAAAAATAAGTTGCTTCAATTGAATTGTTTAAGGGAAAATGAAAGGGATTTTGTTAGAGTCTAATCCGTATTTGTAGATTATTGTCAACATCTCTCTTGTGTTGTCAATGTTTAAGATGATTTCTCTATTTGGGTATTAATTTGTGCTTAATATTCTAGAATTGGTTTGGTAAGTGTCGATGTGACTACCGGTCTTATCCCCACATTCTCATACGTACCTTGCACTACTACAAATTCAGTTAATAACAACGCCCCATCAACAACGCTTATTCACGAAAATTAAGATAAACTGTTGTCGAATGAATTATTATTTTTCTGCGGAATTTTATTAAAACTAATAACAACGGTATTATTTTTTTGTACGTTGTTATTAGTTTTAACAACGGGTCAAACTAAAATAACCGTTGTAAATATATAAACTAATAACAACAGTTTACTCTATATCCGTTGTTATTAATTTGGCGCAAAATTAGTGCAAAGTACGTAATAACAACGTTCACCAAAAAAACCTGTTGTTATAATGTGTTATTAATTTGGCGCAAAATTTGGCGTAAACTAATAACAACGGTATTATTTTGTTGTACGTTGTTATTAATTTTAACAACGGTTAGAACTTTTTTAGCCGTTGTAAATATATAAACTAATAACAACAGTTTACTATGTATAATAACCGTTGTCAATATTTGTTAATAAAGATGAAAAAAACACACAACACTAATAATACTGTACTGCAACACAAAAACACAAACACAAAGCGATCATACTGCAACACAAAACCACAAACACTAAGACATACTCCCTGATCGTCTCTCTGTCATCATCTCCGTCACTGTTGTCACTGTCTGCTATTTCTTATTAATCAGGTATTATTTTTATTAACTATTTCTTATTAAGATTTTCTAGCTAGATTGTTCAATTCTAATTATTGTGGATTTCCTGAATGTCGTTTATTATTGAATTTGTGAATTAGTTGGCTTATAATTTTGCTGAATTGTTCAATTATAATAATTTTGCTTTATTGATTTCCTGAATTTCGTTTATTTGTGAATTAGTTGCCTTATATATATATATATATATATATATATATATATATATATATATTATATATATATATATATATATATATATATATAGAACTAGGATCCGGTGAGAACCACTAAGATAATGAGAACCGTGAGAACTCCGCCTTACGAATTTTTTTTTTAAAAAATAAGGACATTTTTGGGTTCGGCGTAGAATTTTATGGCTTGATAACATACATCTTGGTCGAAAAAATATAAGTTACTGATGGAAATGGAGGTGAAATACGATTTATTATTTTTCAAGCACCAAGTAGTCTGTTTCATGCATCTAACAATTTTCATGCACCTGGTGCTCATTTTAATGCATCTAGAGCCTGTTATTTTCATGCACCTATTAACTGTTTTCATGCATGTAGCAATTTTCGTGCATCTAGTGCTCTTTTTCACGCATTTAGAGTAATTTTAATGTACAAATTGAATTTATGTACATTAAGTACATATTTGTTTAATATAATCAATAAATTTTGTTTAATTACTGCGAGTATTTTTCTTGAATAAACTAAACTAATGGTAAATGATCTAACAAAACTTTCGAAACAAGATTTGGTGGAGATTTAGTGAGGGTTCTCACGGTTCTCATTATGTTAGTGGTTCTCACCGGATCCTGACCCTATATATATATATATATATATATATATATATATATATATATATATATATATATATATATATATATATAGGGGCGGGTTCCTGTGCGAACCTAAGTTCGGTGCGAACTGTACGAACTAGTCAGATACACCTTTCACTACTACCAGATACATCTGCCCTTACTGCTAGATACACAAGATATACATGTATCCAGTAGTATTTACACATGTATCCAGTAGTATTCATAAATGTATCCACCCCACCTACGAGCTAACACCATTGCCACCGACCATTACTACCGCCATTGCCTACCACCATTACTACCACCACCACCAACACCACCACCACGCACCCACTACCTCCACACCCACCATACCAAACCGACGACATCCCCAACCACTCTCGTGACGCCAGCAGGAGGTAGGCGCCGCCATCACACGCATCACCACCTAAATAACCGGCGACATCACAAACCAATGCAGGCAGAGCCGACATCATCACCGGCCATCCCAGTAAATGTCGGCGATATCAGCAGCCACCACCACGCCATATTCAACTTCAATCTTTCTCCTCGCTTCGAAACCACCACGCCAGCCTCCCACCGACCCCACCCGCGACATCACCGCCCATCACTACCAAGAAATAGTACATTAACTTCGTCGTCAAAAATCCATCACGCCTACTGCAACTCCTCTTCCGCATAAGTTGAATCATCGGTAGATTTCTCGACGAGTGTCCACAACCACCGTAGATCTCAATTGTTTTAAAAAGAAAATAGTGATTGCAATCACAGATCTATGAACAATGAAGAAGCACTCAACGAACGACAAAGACAGTCGAGCACCGTGATCGTGCTCCGGAGACGACGGAGTGGCGTGTATGACGTCGACTCTCTGGCGAGGAGGTTAAAATATGCATCTGATAAAGTTAACTATGATGGGAGGCAGATTGTGAACGATGGTCGATTATGTTGGGGGATAGTAAAGTAAGTAGATTAGGTGTCACCGACGGACTGTGTGGTCGCCGTTGTTGGTGGTCGTCGTCGGAAGTCAGAGGGAAATGGCTGCTAGGTGGGAAATAAGAGGAGAAAGAAGCAGACAAATTTTTGGTTTGGGTTTGTGCAAATAAGGCCTAGATGGATTATAAAAATATTGGGCTTTACGTGTCTTAATGAAAATCCACCTCAGTCACATTAGTTCGTACAGTTCGCATTGAACATTGAGTTCGTACAGGAGACTGATTCTATATAAATATATATATCTATATATATATATATATATATATAGAGTCAAGTTATAATGAGTCCACCTTCAAAATTGAGTCCATGAGTCCTCATCTTGCCCTTTGGATGAAAGCCCTTTGGATGAAAGAGATGGAGGGACAAGATTAGAACAAGATGGAAGGCTAAGATTAAAAGAAAAATGAATGGACAAGATTAGAACAAAATGAAGGGACAAGATTAGAACCAAATGAGTGGGTTTTAATGACTTTCACCTACATTACGAGTACATAATGATGTAACTTTAGTCATTAAAAGTGTAACTTCAACCATTATTTATGTAACTTTAAGCTAAAATGTGATTTAAAGTATATAAATTTGAATTTATGTAACTTTAATATAAGTTTATGTGATTTTTACCTTTTTACGAGGGTAACTTTAGTCATTAAGAGTGTAACTTCAACCATTATTTTTGTAACTTCAAAATAAAATTTGATTTCGAGTATATAAATTTGAATTTATGTAACTTTAAGATAAATTTATGTGAATTTTACCTTTTTATGAGGGTAACTTTAGTCATTAAAAGTGTAACTTCAACCATTATTTGTGTAACTTCAAAATAAAATGTGATTTCGAGTATATAAATTTGAATTTATGTAACTTTAAGATAAGTTTATGTGATTTTTGCCTTTTTATGAGGCTAACTTTAATCATTAAAAGGGTAATTTCAACCATTATTTTTGTAACTTTAAACTTTATTAGTGAAACTTCATTTATTAACTGTGTAACTTTAGTCAATTATAGTGTAACTCATGTTTAGGTAACTTTAGTCTTTTCTAGTGTAACTTCAGTCCATACTAATGTAACTATAGTCATTAATTAAGTAAGTTCAGTCCTTAATGAATAACTTTAGTCCAGTGCAACTTTAGTCCATAATTGTGAAACTTTAGTCCATAATTGTGAAACTTTAGTACATACTAATGAAAAACTTTAGTACATACTAGTGAAATTTTAGTACATACTAGTGAAACTTTAGTGAATACTAGTGAAACTTTAGTACATAATAGTGAAACTTTAGTAAATACTAGTGAAACTTTAGTAAATACTAGTGAAACTTTAGCTCATACTAGTATAACTTTAGTTCATACTAGTATAACTTCAGCCTATACTAGTGTAACTTTAGTTCATAATTTTGAATCTTTAGTCAAAAAATAAAATATTGGTGAATCTGAAAAAAAAAATAGCACATCTGAAAAGTGAATCTGAAAAAAACATATAAAAAAACGAGATATATAAAAAAAAAGTGAATCTGAAAACAAACATAGTACATCTAGTAAAAAAAAATAGTACATATATAAAAAAAATAGTACATCTGAAAAGTAAAATATGAAAAGTAAAATCTGAAAATAGTACATCTAGAATAAAAAAGAAAAACATAAAAAATCTGAAAAGTAAAATACGAGTACTGAAATGGTGATATTTTTAAGATAAAAGTTGCTGGTGGTTATTTGTTTATCCGTTTTAAACATTTTTTCATATCTAAAACGAGATCGACTAAAAATTTGAAAATACATTCATATCTTAAAAAAAAAAAAAAAAAAAAAAAAGAAAAGAGACGAGGCGGCAGGAGGAGGCCCTCATCCCCACGCGTTCCTACTCCTCCGGCCACCATCTCCACAAAGTTCCTCTCCACCAAAAAGGCCCAAATATTTCAGATCTGGAAAAAAAAGTGAGAAAAATTGAAAATTGTTGGTGGTGGTTGAAGGAGTGGAGAACGGTGGGGGAAGAGGAGAGGCGGCGGAGGACGGACAGAGACGGTCAGGCGGCGGCATGGGGCTTTTTTGTGGGGTGGGGCACGTCGGTGCAGGGGTGGCGGGGGTGGTATGTGGGGGGTCGTTGGTGCGGGTAGGGTGATTGCAGGTGTGGGTGGGTGGCGGAAGGAGGATGGTGGGGTTGCCGTGAGTTGGTGGTTTCCGGTGGGGACCGGTGGTGCGCCGCAGGGAAGGTGGCGGCGGCAGGGAAGGTGGCGGCATGAGAGGCGGCTACATGGTGGAGGTGGCGAGAGGAGGACGGTGGAGGGAGGAGGAGGCCGGACGGCGGTCCGTGGAGGGAGGAGCACGGTGGAGGAAAGGAGGAGGAAGGTGGAGAGATGAAGGTGGCGGTGTAGGGTGGATGGAGGTGGCGGTGGATGGAGGTGGCGGTGGGTGGAGGTGGCGGCGGGTGAAGTAGGTTGAGTTTTTTTTTTGGTTTTTTTTAGAGAATAGTAGAGAGAGAAGAGAGGTAGAAAGAGAATGTGAATGTGAGAATGAATGAAAAAGAGTGAAAAATGGTATTTATATTAGGGTTTGAAGGGTGGTGGATTGTGTGTGACTCACAATCTTGACCATTCCTTTTGTTTCAATCCTAGCCCTTTATCCTCTTAATTCAAAGGCTTGGATGAGGACTCAAGGACTCAAAGGTAAGGGGGAGACTCATTTGAACCCACCTCTATATATATATATATATATATATATATCATTATATCTATATATATATATTTTCTCTATTATTATATATATATATATATATATACATATATATATATATATATATTGCATTTTCTGAATTAGTTGGCTTATTATTGAATTAGTTTTAATTAGTTGGATTTTCTGAATTAGTTGGCTTACTATATATATTATGAATGTAGATAAATGACTCGAACTTGGATGAATGCTGCGAATATGAGTGACCCAAACTATAAGGATGGTTTAGCTGAATTTTATGAAGTCGTTGCGAACAATTTGAATGGTTCTTCTAGTATTCCATGCCCTTGTGAAAGATGTGGTAATATTAGGTATATGGCTATTCCGGACGTTAAAATTCACCTAGAAAAGTATAGTTTTAGTCAATCCTATACCCGTTGGATTTTTCATGGGGAATCATTAGAGGAAGAGAATAGCTTTGAAGAAGATGATCTAGAGGTATACGAAAGGCTAACTGATGATCCCGAGTTTGCCGAGTATGTTGAGTTGGAAGCAGACAGGTTGAATGTTGGGTCTACAGATAATGAAGAAAAAGATGATGAATCAAATGCTTCTGAAGATGACAATATTAATTTGGATGACCTTGACAACATGTATTAGAAGTTGTGTGAGTCTGAAGCGCCTCTGTACCCTGGTTGTAAGTACACAAAAATGTCGGATGTGGTGAAGTTGTATAATATCAAGGGGGCAAATGGGGTGAGTGACACGTGTTTCACTAGTTTATTAGCCTTGATAAACGACATGCTTCGAGATGGTAATGTTCTTCCCGTTAAGACATATGAGGCTAAAAAACTAATTAGAGGAGTAGGTATGAAATATGAGAAAATACATGCATGTCCAAATGACTGCATATTGTATCGAAAATTATATCAAAACTTAACCAATTTTCCGGTTTGTTTTGTGTGGCGTTATAAGGATAAGGAAGGGATCCCGGCTAAGGTGTTGTGGTATTTTCCAGTGATACCAAGATTCATAAGGATGTTTGCGAATAGCAATGATTCAAAAATGTTAACTTGGCATGAAACTGGAAGAATAAATGATGGGAAGCTAAGACACCCGGCAGATGGTATGCAATGGAAATCGTTCGACGCTAAGTATTCCGAGTTCGACAATGAACCTAGAAACTTACGTGTAACACACTCCTTTTCCGCTATAAATAATATTAATTTTTACTAGTTAAAAAATTAATCTAAAATATTTATAATAATTATAAGCCGTCTTATTTAATTAACTCGATAATTTGCTGTTTAAAAACCTTTCATAATTATGAGGTCACTAGACCACTTTTATATTTACAAAAAAAAAATGTAATGATTAATTTTTATCGTCTTATTGTTTCATTAGGGAAGTTTGTAATTTATTTATATTAGATAGCCTTATTTTAGTATGGTGCTAGACCGTCTTGAGACGGAACTTAATCGCTAAGCTACTGCCTAAAAACCGTAACCGATAAAGACCAAGTCAATAAATGAGCTGTTAGAAAATAACCCGTATCCCGTTGTTAGCTCATAATACCTCTCGTTCAGTTAGAAGCGTAATATATTAAATAACCTCGCGCAGCCATTTAGACGTACTCCCCTCAAACTCCTTCATTCTATCATTCTTGTTTGGCTTATCAAACTTTCAACTTCGTTAGCTCCGTTCTCATTCGTTTCGCATTCATTTTCCTTGATTTTTGTATCATTCTCTTCATCTCGCGGTAGGCTTTCTATCCGTACCAATAATGTCCCAGCGTTTTACTCGTACACTTTTTCCCACGTTCGTAAATATAGTCATTCTAATGCCGTTTCGGTTCCTTTGCGACATAGGTTCAAACTTGGACGACCCGGACACCGATACTTTCGAGGTTGACGACTCTATTGAAGATTAAACGCTAAAAGGTAACGTAGACGACTGTTCTCGGTATTGCGTCGCGGTTTATCAGTCTTGTATGCTAGAGTGGTTGATAATTGTTCAAGTGATTTAGGTGCTCTATTGTGATATGGTGTTGCTTGTTAATTCGTGAGGTGGTGCGTGGTTTGGTTCGAACCCGAGAGATTCTAAGTGTGTTCATTGTTAATCGTTAATCGAGTTTTACTTCTATGATACTATGATTATGAGCAAAGGTGCAACTACTAAGTTGAAAATATAATTTGACGTATGAAGATTACCCCTCATTTTTTGGCCAGTGTCCGTTTATTTACTTGTCTTGTTCATTCTTGGTGTACTTGATTGATCATGTTGAGAATTTGGTGGACTTGGTGATGGGTTAAGTAGTGTACCGTCCCTTGTAGTTGTTTCTGTAATATGGAGTAATAAGATAGTGGTGGTGTACCTGGTTATTAATGGATGGATGGTCCATGTGAGTTTTACGTATTAAAATGGTAAAGTTCTTGTCCATTTGTTATGATCATTGGATATAAAGAAGCAAGTCATCAGAAGTTTTGCGTATTAACATATATATGATGTATCACTTGTAATTTATTGAATTATCGTGGGCTCATATTTAATAGTTAACTAGCTTAAGTAAGGGCGTCTTATAATGCCCGCTTCATGGTATTCTAGTATCCGGGGTACTGGCCGGTCGAGACTGTTTGGGTCATCCTATTAGCCCGAGTGTAGCAAGCTAATTTGGATGTCTATGGGTCATCAGCCCGAGTGTAGCAAGCTGGTGATAGTCGAATCGGGATAGCTATCTCAAGAGTGTGGCCATACTTAGACTAGGACCGTATATTTATCGTTGTCCTACCATAGTGATAGGGTAACAGTGATAGGTTGCCTTGACGTTTCATCTTACTAAGTGGTAACTGATTGAATATATTGGTTTAGTAAGGTTATAGATGTTTAATGAGATGATAAGTAAATTAATGAGTTCATATTCTAATTTAACAATTTATTAACTTGTGTGTCTATTGTACATTATTAATTCATCTAAAGTTTACTTGGTTGCTTTATCGTGATGTAATATGGCTGGGAAGACGTCCGAGTTACTCCCCACTGATTGTGGCGGTCATTCTTATGACTGACAGGTGGATGATGATTGCTTATTTTGTGGTTGGGAATTTCCGAGTGAGCTAGCGAGCGCATTGTTTAGCGCACTCTGTAGTTATTTTCATTAAGACATTCATTATCGTTTTGTTAGGGGTATTTATTCCCCGAGAACCTTGTATTTTTATTTGAATACTTCAGTTTTTGTTTAATAGCTACTGCGGTTTCAGGGTGTTTCCGCCACCTTGAACTTAATTTTTACTCTTGTTTTACCGCGGTTGTTACATTACGTCTAGCGCTGTCCACTGATGGAATGAACCCACGTGGAAACATGAGTACCCAACATAGTACTTGGCCAGTAGTGTTGGCTATGTATAACTTACCTCCATATGTGTGCATGAAAAGAAAGTATTTGATCTTGTCGTTGTTAATTTCCGACCCTAAACAACCTGGAAATAATATAGATGTCTATTTGGAACCTTTTTTAGATGATTTGAGAATTTTGTGGGATAGTGGGATAGAAGTATTTGATGCATATAAGAATGAAACTTTCAATCACAGAATTTCCATCGCAGCCGTGATGACACTTGTCCCCCTTTAAGTCAAACAAGAAGTCAATATTTCTTGCTTGCGACGGATAATCCGTCGCAGAGATTCACGCCATAAATAATATTTGACGCGCCATGTGAAAAATATAGCTGCTACGGGATTTTCGTCGCAAGTCCGTCGCATGATCGTTTTTGCTACGGTTTTTATGTCCGTCGCAAATATTCTGTCGCTACGAAGCCAGATTTTAGTAGTCTATTGAGTAAACTGAAAGCGAATATAATAGAGCTATGTTGGGAATATCACAGTACATCGTACATTTTCATTAAACTATACTGTCATATTCACTTAAGTGAAAGTGAATATACTAGTGTCATATTGTGAATATCGTTCTATATAACACGTACGTATCATTAAAAAAACATTGACATATTCACTAAACTCGAAGTGTATATGATAGTGTCATATTGTGAATATAACACTGTGTAACACTTGAAGTGAAAATGATAGCGGTAACTGCTTCTTAAAAGTGAAAGTAAATTTTATATTTATTAAAAAAAAATAATAAGAAGTTGAGGACGAGTGCGATTTTGAGGGAGTATGAAGTATCCTACATATGAGTGTAGGATAAAAGAATTGATTTTCTGGCTTTTGAAAACCAGTTTTAGAAAATTAAGCTCGATAAATAAAAACTCAGTTTTATCAAAATAGGTCAAACATGCTCGAAGCCAATAATATCTATCTTAAACTTAAAACGGATCAAGTATTCTAGATGAGATAAAAAGAGGATGTCTAACTAATAACAAAAGATTTATCTTATACTTATATATTTAACTGGGAGGATAACTTAAATGGAAATTGAGTTTGTTTACGATGACATTGAGCATATCTTGGGAACGTGACTTTCTATTCCAGAGTTTAGTTTGTTTACGACGACATTGAGCATATCTTGGAGACTCTATAACATTCAAGCAAATTGAAAAACCCTTTGGCGAATGTAAAAATTGGCACGTTCGACTTCGACTGAATTGACTCTGTTTGAATTAGGTCTCTTAGTGTTACAAGCAAATCGCTTCCAGACCAATACGAAAGAAAAAAAAAAACGCTTGTCCATGCAATCCTAAAGCATCCAAATTGTAATAGTTCGGATAAAATCACAGTTATTCTATCTAAATCAACAATGTAAATAGAGTATAGGCAAGTGTAATGGCAATCCAAATGGTTCTTCATACATCAATACATCATATTTGTAGAAGTAAGAAAAATGTAAAAGGTAAACAAAGAACGACGATAGTTCAACAGTCTATGAATGGAGTAGAAGGACAATGCTTTATTCATCTGACCCTCTTTATCCCCACCAACGCTCAAGACGGAAGAAAATATATACATCCACTAGAAGAAGGTACGGCGTAATAATTACACTTCTTCTACAAATACTGCTCGCTGGTTCTGCCACCATATTCATCCTCAAGAGTCAAAGAAAAGGAAACCTGTTATAAAAGGTTTAGCAAACAAAGAAAACGAGTACATATACAGAAAACCCCGAATTTTGAAACAGCCCAACATAAGTCCCAGAATAATTACGACTTTTTTCACCCTGCACGCGTTGTACTGTGATTACTCATATTACCTCGTGTCCCTGCTAGACAATCGACACACCAACATGGGTATGACACTTCATTTAAACCAAAAACCTGGGTAAAGACCGGCCTTTGGATACACCCGTTTTTTTATCTTCAAACCGAGTCTGAGTTAACATAGCTAGTACATGAGAATTAGCATCACGACCACTTCCACAAGACCTGCAGGATGCACAAAAAAGAATTGGAAGCATGACAAGCCAATTGTGAACATATTTTGTAACACGGCTACCATTTTCTATAATTTCTGGGGGGGGGAAACCATTAAATTATGTGAACAAGCTCACCTTGTTATAGACTAGTGTTACGTCCAGGACAGCTATGGATTATAGAACATGAAGTCTCACTGATTCTCATAATTCTAAAACCCCTGCAACTGCATCTTCAGAATCATCGTCACTTAATTCATCTTCAGAATCACTGAAATCCTCATCAAGGATTTCTACTCTACTATTATAGCCAATGATATCCTCCTCTTTGGCATAAAGAACGCAGTATTCTGAATGTTTTTAAATAATAGTAATTAATACAATTTATTTGAAAAACAATAAGCATTATAATGGCAGTCAGTAACCATTAATCTATGATGCTGAAATATAAATGTTATAGAAGGCGTTGGACAACTAGGTGATACAAAAAAAAACTGTCCATCTGGAGCAAGTACATTATTAACAAAAGAGTCATGCATAAGAGCAACAAAATAAATAAACTATCTACTGCTTCGAAAACTTTGCTCCTGCAGCCTTGCAGTATAGGAAGCTAAAAGGTTTCAGGGTCGAGCAATAGTCCAACACCCAGTTAAGTTTGGTGACAAATCACTATTATTTCACGAACTTCATGGTTCTTTGCGCATAAGAATTAAGAATCAAGTTAAGTAGGGGTGACAAATCACAACACATACAAAAAAAAGGATTCCAAGTATGAAATTTAATATGATCAACCCAACAGAAGAAAAAAGTTTAAAGTTGTTTAGAGAAAATACTAAGCCGATCAAATCACAAATTTATAATATTGTGTTTCTTGTGTCCTATGAGTTCTCAATATTAATCTCTTGGAAATAATCAGCAGAAACCTTTTTCACCTTTGACGATCATAAAAGCGTTCAGTCACCTTCCGCTACTACTTAGCAGTTAGTGACTTAGTGCACAAAGGAATAGAAAGCCTATGGCTTCCTTATCATTACAAACCCTTGAAAAACTCGTCAAATTAATAAAATCTAACAAATCAAAACTCAAAAGAAAAAAAACCCCACGTGTTCAAAATCATTAGGAAAAAAAAGTGGTACAAGAACCAAGACGAGTGCTTAACCCCATAGAGAGGAACAGAGTTCCTTCCAATAGATGAAGGGTCACACATAGGTATACCGTGAATTATGGATGTTGTACCTTTAACTTTCTCTTCAAATTCCTCTCTGTTGGTCATCAGTAGGAAGATGGCATCTTCATTAAGGCCATGTAAAGGATTTGGGTATAGCAACAGCTGAGGAAGGATGATATCAAACACCTTGACAAATTCTGCATTGAAACAGCAAAAGATAACCAGAGATGAGAAGGAAATAACTTATATGCCCCCACATGGCCACATCCCTAGAATCAAAGACTCCAAATTCTTCTGGTAAGTAGATCATTTTGGCAATAGGGAGAAAAAGGTCGTAGCGGTGATAACATTTATGTATGCCAAAAAAAGAGATAATTACCACATACAGGACTCCAATCCTCGTTAATCAAGTTCAAGCAAATGGAGCCCAAGCTGGAGGTCAAAGAAAGCACATAGTCAGGTTTCTACAGAATTTGTTTCGAAAAAGTTAAAAGGTTGCTCAACAAGATGAATGGCAAACTCACTGCTCATCAATATTCGGGTGAAAAATTTTGTTCATGAATGAAATTGAAGGAGACTTGTAAGGATAAGCATCTGGAAGCTGAACATGTAATTTCCAAACTCCACCCTTGTAAGGACCTGTCGCCAAAACATCCACACATGTAATTTTCAATATCAGAAATTGTATTCGGTTACAAATGAGAGATAAATTGCCAATGGAAATACTGAATAATAACAAATAGCTCTATCAATGTGTTTCACAAAGGCAAAAGGAATTGACAAAGGAAAACACTGAATAATAGCAGTAGCGGAAGAAAAGCATTAACTTACTCTCATTCGGACCACGTAATACCACGATGAAGTCATCAATCTTGTCATCTATAAGCTCCACAATGAAATCTCTCATCATCCTAAGGCGTACACAAAAGTAGCATTTCCATCAAAGTAATCAGCTTGCATCAAAATGACACTTCTTAATAGACATATATAAGATGATGTGCCTCAATACCCAATGAACCAACTTTTCGACACAAGGAATAGTCAACATAATCATATAAGGACTTCAAACCAACAGATTTGTCAGATTAAAGATTTGTCAGATTAGAGCACAAGGAATACCAAGTTCTTGGTTAGTATAGTGATAAATTACACGGCACTATGAAAGAAATCTCTTTTTTCCCCTACAAATCAAAGAAAATTTGTAACCCTGTGTAGATGGAAAATATTCAGCAGAGAACCCATCAGAACTCAGAAGTCAGTTTGAAAGGCTAAAATCACATATAAAGAAGTCAGGTAGTGATTGAAAATGAGCTTACAGTGTCATAGCATCCGACTCCCTTCGTTTGCCCAACGAAGACATCAGATTAGAATAACAGAAGGCTTAAACCTACAAAAAATTCAAGGTTCTTGAGAAGAATACCATGGGAATATGGTTTACTATAAGTAAAGACAGAGTTAAGCAGATGACGTTGATAGACAAATTGATATCTATAAAGCATCTTAAAAATTGAGCATGGCCGCTATACAATCAGGACAAGCAATCTACCCATAGATAAACACCACACCGCCAACATAAACAACGATAACACAGCTTTGGCCCCATTAGGGTCACTAACATGAACCATCACATAATTATATGGAAAGAGCAGTAAAATCATAAGCGCCTGCAAAAACTCAACATCATTCCACAACTACTAGGATAATAAACTAAATTGCCAAGAATAGCCCTCCAACCAATCACTCATTTTACATATACAATTTTCCATCAAATCAAAAACGGGAAAAAGTATTAATTCTGAAATAAGTTCACCAATATCATTTTACATAACATAATGATGTAGTCAACTAAAAGTAACAGGACCAAGTTATAGTTGAATGTAAAAATGAAGATATACTAACCAACCAGAGCTGAAGTCTGAACAATCAGAGAGATAGCACCAAACAAAATATGAGAGAAATAGCAGCAGACAAAATATGAGAGGGCTGACCAGAATATGTCCTAAATGTAAGAGTTAAGACCTCGATATGTATATATAAACACTATTTGTGGTAATTCAGAGATGGAAAGAAACCAGACTAATTCAAATATTTCAGAAGAAGAGGTAAAAGGACAGGCTGCTTCAACAAATGCTTAATTGTTACGCAACTTTACTCGTAAGTTTGTAGCGTACTTCCTGTTGCTATCAAGGCATTTTCCTCATTCTTCGTTGTGGCAGTTGAACCATTATGCTCAAGCTTGATCGCCAAGTAATGAACAAGAATAGAAAATCAAGTTTAAATAATGTATTGACCCTGGTACATTGGGGTTCATGTGACATCCAAACATTTTAAAAACTAAAGTTTGTCCTTATGAAAGAGAAAAGAAAGTTCCATTCAATGAGATTCTTGTTATACAATAAGGAAGTGATTCTCCCTGAAACAGATGATATAAGAATAATTAAGTATCGGGAAATCAAAAGAATTAGAATTAGAAAACTTATTACAGGTCTGCTAATCCAATGAATACTACTGTTCACTTCCGAAGTGGCATTCTAACTTCAGAGCTCTCGTAAGCTTCTGTCTCAGCTTAGAGTTACCTTGCCTAAAGCTGAGACATTTAGCACACACATATTCTCATTAATGTCAGAAAGTGCAGAAAATATGACATCAAGTGCAACTGGATTTCATTAGCAGCATATCGTGTCATAATGTTGCAGAGGCTTTTAGACACAAATTCATGTATTGACATCAGAGCATTAAGCAGCTCATGGGTCTAAACTCTAAAGTAGGTAGCATTATATAAATGCTTCAAGGATAGAATACATAATGCTGTTGCTGTAACACACAAAATCGAAAAGAATTCATGGTAAATTGGATGATAGAGTTGAGGAGGTTGATGGCGTTGATAATGAAGCACAGGAGGGCGGATGGACTCAAGTTCAGCACAGCATAACCGCAATTCCTAATGGTCATAGATAATGGACATGGTTTGCTTCTCATTTCTCTGCTGCTGTGAGGTGCAATAAACCATAACAAAATCAATCCCACAATAATAAATAAAGAGGAACAAAATTCTCCAATATATAAAAGCTAAGTCTTTTAAAAACTTCTGATTGGTTCATTGATTTCACGGAAAAGTTTGCAAGTTGAATGTGACTCCTTGAATGAAAGGAAATTAATTGGAAAACTTCTCATTTCACTATCCTTTTTATTTTTATTTATAACTTATGTCATTTGTTTATTTAATTCATATCATATGCTAAAATAATTTATATATACTACAAATTTTACCCCCACAAATAATTACATTAATTTCAACATATATTTACAAAAAATGTCTCAACTTATAAATACAAATAATCTACAAATTGACAAAAATATTAATCAAAAAATAAATAGCGCACTTTTATTATTTTTATAATGAAGGAAATAAACAGGTTAACTTTTTAGGAAAAAATGAGAAATAATTATTGACATTGAAATAAACATAAAAAGTCATTTCTGAAAAAAAAAATGACGTTAGAGATCCATTTTGTATTCTTTCAATACATTAATATAAAACAAACGCACAATGATTGAAAACAAATACTTTATAAAGAAAATAATTAAAGACAAAAATATAAATTCAAAAATAATTTGTGGAAAAAAAGACTCAGTGAAAAAAAATTTATTCTAAAACAAGAAAATACAATTGAAAAAATACGGCAGGAAATGAAAATAAAAAATTAAAATGGATTAAAAAATCAATAGTAAAATATATATATATATATATATATATATATATATATATATATATATTAAATATTGTTTACATAAAGTCTTCAATTCCAAAACAGAGAAAATACATTTTTTTTCATCTAAAAAAAATATTTACTCAACATGGTTCAATTAGAAAATTGATGAAGATGAAGTGATGAGTTTTATGAATAAATGAGGGAAAAGATTAATAGAGGAGAGTGTGATGTAAGGTGTGGATTTTTTTATAAGTGTTAGTAATTGTTTATTTTTCAGGGAAAAAAGTACAAAGAGGGTTTGTATTTATGGAGTGAAGATGATGGAGGATTGAGGTCAAAGTGTGTTGGGAGTGTTGTGGGTTTAAGGGAGAGTTAGAGTTTGTGATAGGCAAAAGTAAATGGGTGGATTTGGGTATCTAAATTTGGCCTATTGTAATTATCGGGACAACATTTTTTTTATAGAATCGTTTTATAGAGTAGGTATCACATTATGATACAATTCACTTTTATAAAATATTATTTATTTAATATTAATAAATAAGTTACTTTTACCCAATAGGATCGTCTTATAGTAATATAGTATAAACTCATCTCACACAATACTTACGGTAAAATCACAAAACAAGAACGGAATAAGGTCTTTAAACTCTTTAAAGAAAATTAAAGCTCTAATAAGGTAGGGGAAATGACATAATTATTTCTCCCCCTTGGGTTGAAGGTTGAAAGAAAAAAAGATAAATAATTATAACACACTCTTTTAGTCTAGCGAAGTAGTCCCTTCATCCCATTCAATTGTTTGTCTTCCGTCTTTGCCACAAAGACCAAGGAAAGGGGAATGGTTTATTATATTTATGGATGATGTTAATGATAAGTTGACAATAGTCTCATAGGTTATCAAATGACCGGGACACAGGAGTAGCAATATAACAACTAATGAAATTATAATTATTTATCTGATTGCCTATATTGTTATTAGAATGATAACGTCACTTGAAAATTTCACTAACTTTTGTGAGAAAATGCATTTGCATTAATTTAATCACGTACTCACAAAACTTAGTGGCACGAGGAATTTCTAAGTGACATTAGCGATGTCCTATTATTCTTAATCTCACTTATTCAACTCTTTCAATATTACATGTGCATGTTTGAAGAGTTATAATTAGAAGTTAGCGAGATTTGAATATTCGTATTTGCCATTACAATAAGTGGATATTTAAAATACAACACCTGACATAATTTATTACAAAATTTCCAAAATTTATTATGTTGTTAGTTTCTCTAAATACAATGTATAATGTACATACAATAGTACTATTTGACAATAATTTTGTGTATTTCAACTTAGATAATTATTCATTTTGTCAAATCAAAATAATACAATTATTTATTAAGTACTTCCGTGCATTTTTGCACGGGTTTAAAACTAGTATATAGGAAACAAGAGTTTTATTTAATTACTTAAAGACTAGTCGTGCAATAAATGCATAGTATATATAATTTTTTATTTTTAATAAGGATATTTACATAATAATCCTATCTCAATAATTGTTCATTTATCTCGTTACTGTATTTAGTTTTGAGAAAAAAAAAAATTAAACATACAGAAAATTACTATTAGATAATTGAGTAATGTGCTGAATTTTTTTTTTTTTAAATATTTCTATACTTCAAAGCTAATAATGGTTCCAATTTATAAATTCTCTCTCGGTTTTTTCATGAAAGTAATAAAAATGATTTATTGTTTCATGTTTACATAACATGAGTCAAGTCATTCTCAAATAATAGTATCAATTTTATTTGTATTATTTATATTTTAATTATAAGAACATAATTTAAAGATTAGTAAAATATAATTTGATGAAAAGATTAATTTTAATGAAAACATGATAATATAATGAAATGCATTATAATTATGAATTTTCTTGTTTGATAAATACACTTAAATTACCAATAGCTTCCCTATTTAAAAAAAAACATTTTGAAGGGCAACTACTTGTATTGGGTAAGTGGATAAAGGGAAAAAATGGGTCATCTTTGTGAAGGTAGTTGCTAAGACAAAGTTACATCAAGTTTATTTAATTACTAGTTTTAAACCCGTGCAAATTTGCACGGGCATGTTTTTTTTTTAAAAAAAAAACATTGATATATTTATATATTAAATAAATGAATATATAGCTCGAGATTAACAAAAAGTTTGCTTTTCTATCCAAATGAGGTGATATTGACCGTTTTAGTGTCAAAACGTATATACCCATTTCAAGAGATACTTTTATTTGTTGAAATACAAAAATATCGATGATGAACTATTGAATCGAATTGAAGAAAATAAGCTCGAAATAAAATATTAGATCGGATTAAAGTAATACACACAAAAAATATACTCAAACCCAAATCCGGGCTTCCATAAGACTTAATCTTTGACAAAATCACACTCATACCCGTTCACCCAGTATAACCACCCAAAATTGCATAATCTAATTTTCTCACACTATTTTCGATCCACCGCCTGTCACTCACAATTGATTTCCCATCTTCTCCAATATAAATATAAAATTCATGTTAAAAACTAAATTTCATTATTCTTATGATTTCATTTATTCCCTTCATTCAGGATCCATAGCCATACCGATACTTCTATAAATAGTCAATTCCATCAAGTTCATCCATGTCGATTTCCCTGTGAGTTAGCCACGCAAGTATACTTAAATGTTCTTTTTTTTCCCCGTTTGGAAATTAATAATTGTTGCTCTATTTTTTAGTTATTTTATCACATATACATCTCCTAATTTGCTTACAAAAATTTTGTTAAATTTTTTTATTTGTTTAAACTCAAATAAAATCTACTTCGTATTTATTAAAGTTATTTAAGCTTTGGTTATTTTTTCAACCCTGATTTTTTCAGTATTATGAATCCGACATCAGTTATTCTGATTTAGTTTCGCTGTTTAATTTAATTTCAGTCAAAAAATATATTTAGAATGATTTTGGTTTTTTATTTTTATAAATACCGTCACTGATTGGTTCAAATAAATTTTGCTATTTATTATTTGATTAATATTTTTGTAAATTTGTAGATTATTTGAATTTATTTATTTAAGACAACTTTGTAATTATTTGTTTGTGTATATAAGTTTCTTAGCATATGATATGAATTAAATAATTAAATGGCATAAGTTAATTAAATGAGAGGAGAGAGAGAGAGTAATTAAATAAATTGGCATAAAGGTGGGCCCATTTTTCTTTTTTTCCTTCCTTGTTTTGTGCAGCCAATAAGAAGTCACACAATGTTTCCACTTTAGTATATAGTAGATAGATATCGATGATAAATGGTTTGTAATACCATTATGAGATTTTTTTTTGGTTCTACGATAGTATGGATTTGCGTAGTTTCGACTCTTGGCAGCTAACTATATTGTCGATAACACTACATGTGGTATGGTGACATTTAGTTATCGTTACCGAGTCTTCTTCAAATCTCGATGATGAGAGATTCGAGCGATTATAGTTCCGTCTGAGAGATTTTTTATTTAGTTGCAAGAGTATTGTAATAAAATTATTAATTATTAATTGTATTATTTGGACATTGTTTTGCATGAAATTGTTAGTTTTTAATTTTAATTTTTAACATGTGGTATGGTGACATTTAGTTATCGTTACCGAGTCTTCTTCGAATCTCGATGATGAGCGATTATAGTTCCGTCTGAGAGATTTTTATTTAGTTGCAAGAGTATTGTAATTTTATTATTAATTATTAATTGTATTAATTGGACTTTGTTTTGCATGAAATTGTTAGTTTTTAATTTTAATTTTTAATTTTTTATTAAGTTTTATATATATTAGACATTGTTATTGCTATAATATTTATTGCTAGAATATTGTAATTTCATAAGTTTAAGAAAACATAATCATCCTAAAATCATGGAATATGAAGATAATATGAAAATATGCTTATAACATTATAAAATTATGGAATTTGTAAATATGTAAATAATTATGGAATTTGTATTATGTAAATAATTTAAATTAGAGGTGTTAAGATTGAGGAGAGACAGTAAATAAATCAGAAGTATTAAAAGCGAGGAGAGCGAGTAATTAATCTTTTGCTTTATGTGTGGGGCCCGCTTTTCCTTAATATCTGCAGCCAATCAGGAGCACCGAAATGTTTCTGCTTTAATATATAGTAGATTTGAGTTAGTGCCTACCAAGTGTTTGATATAATGTTTCTTGCATTAAAGTTTACATCTCTATGCTCAAAATTTGGTAGGCAAAAAACTAGCGTCGTTAAATTAGTAAATTACCTAACAAATTAGAAACTTATAAAACTAAACTCGACTCTAAACTATCCTAAATAAAAGGGTAGTAAAAGTAAAGTAAGGGTCGAACCCAAAAGAAGGCGGAGTTTGTTGGAGCTAGTGTACTCCACAGTTAGTGTGATAACATGAATAAATCTCTTACAGGTTCACAGGGTATACTTAGTATTCTTATCAGTTGATTAACGTTTATCAATAACGGTTGGCTTGCTAGGAGTTTGACATTATTGTCATTTTAATGGCGGTGATCAAATGGTCCCTAAAAGTCACACCTAAAGGATGTGTCTGAGAGATGTGATTATATGAATAATATAATCATATTGATGCCTTATTATATGACTAAAAGGTTAGTCGATGTATATGACTAAAAGGTTAGTCAATGTAATGCTGATACGATTATTTAATAACGATTAAATAATATTAGCTGAGACGAATTAAATGTAATTCGTAATTGAATATAAACCGTTATATTTAATCAATGTATATAATATGAGCTTAAACGAATTAAAATGTTAATTCGTAATTAAACATAATATGTTATATTTAATTAGCAAATTATAAATATACGGATATTTATAGTTGACGTATATATTATATTACATACTAATATAACCGAAAAAGGAAAGAAAAAAAAAGTCTTTTCTTCTCCTATTTTCGGTTAATAAGAGATTAAAATAAGAGAAAATATCTCTTATTATTCTCTTATGGTAACTAGGTCAAAACCCGAATAACAAGAGGAGTAAAAAGAGGAGAGACTCCTCCTTGACCTACTGGAGTCTCACGGCCGAAACAGGAGGAAGAAAAAAATAGTTTTTTTTTCTCTAATTCTCTCTATCATTCATCATCACACAAAAAGAATAGTTAGCAGTAACTTTTCTCTAAAAATTCTAGCACAAGCAAGGCATATCTCGGAGCATCTTGGGTGCAACAATTAGGAGAATATCGATTTCGATATTGTTCATAGGCCAAATTTGCTAGGACCAAAGGTTAATTCTAAATTCCTATAAATTTATATTATGCAATTCATTTATGACTCGTAATTCATATACTATAGTTTCGTTATAATCCGTAAATTAATGACGAAATATACCGATATTTCCCACAGAGTTAAGGCTAAAGCTAGACTCTAAACTATTAGCTAAGACACTAAACACTAATTACTAATTAAGACTCTCTAATTTCTATTAATCACAAACAATTGATATTTATAATCGGAAACATGTAGGATTACATAATTGGAGAAATTGAGGTTGGAAATGAAACATAAGCATAAAAATGTAAACTTTTTTGTAGAAACATCATAACAAACACTTGGTATGCACTAACTCAAATAATTAAAGAAAGTTGATATATGTAACTTTTTCTTAGCACACTACCCTCACCAAAGACGACCCTTTTCTCCCTTAATCCGCTCACTCAATACAAGTAGTCACAAAATTGTAGTAACAGATGAATTACACCATCCAAATTCTACCCTGCTAAAGAAGACACACGCACTATTAAACCATGAATGCATGTCAACAAAAAAGCATTAAGGATTTGTCAAGTAACTAATGCTAGGATGAAACCAACAAAAATTAAACCATGCAAAGTTGGTAACACAAATATAATCCTACCCATAAAGGTGCCTCATTTAAACCAAATTGGCACCAACACAAGTTTGCTCCAAGAATTACTAGAGAAATTAAACCATCTTTCTAGCAAATGCAATAGTAAATTAATTAATATGCAAGATTGATCAAGTTACGCACACAACTACTCAACATAAACAAATAACATAAGAAAGTATAATAAGTGAAAAGATAAGAGATTAAGAAGGTCATACAATATGAAAAGTATTAGCTTTAACAAAATTACATAAAAGGCCATATATACCCATAGTCTTCATAGATAAACAAAAGATTAAGAGAAAATTAGTCTAATACAAAAGTAACCTAATATGAAATAATATGGTAGATGATAGATTCCAGTTAATCTCCAATATCTCTCCATTTATAATAAGGCATTCAAAACTAGGTTCCAAAACATAAGCCCACATTGTAGAGCAAAATGCGAGAATTTTCACCCGAGGAGAGCGCAGCCTACGCATTTCACCCTGACAACGCCTTTTTGTGAAGGTCATATTTCTCTCGTTTCTTGGTCGAATAAGGCGTGTGACCATCCGTTGGAAAGCTAAGAACATAAGCTATCACCTCCAACTAAACTTGCATCAATAGAAGCTCTAGAGCTCGAGATATACCCATTTGAAATTGACACTTATGAAATCGAGTTTTTAATTCTTCATTTTAACTCTTGTTTACGCATGGCAAGGCTTTATATCTTTCTTTTACTTTCTTTTCTTGAATTTTCACTAGCTTAAACTTGGTTGACTGTGTTTCGTATTTGACCCCTGACTTTTGTTGACTTTGACGGTGACTCTTGACTTTATCTTCGACTTTCTTTGAACAAGCACATGACTTATTCTCTTCAAATCTCCAACCCCTTACAATGCACCAACCCACACAATACAACCATTCTCAAAATGTTACATTATAATTTCTAAAGGTATAACAAAATGAACCTTAATTAACCATATTAAATTAAGGATGAGAAAACCAATTATTATAAAACGTAAATTAATGACTCATAATGTAACACTAACAGATAACAAAATAATCGTAATTAACATGACTCTTTATTATAATATCAGAGGGAAAATTTGTGAGTTTACCTATTCTTTTAGTAGATAGGGGATTGAAGGTTACAATTTTCGTACCTCTCTTGATTGCATCCTAAAGGCGAAGATTTTGATAGTGACTACGGGGGTCTTATCTACTTGATCTCGTAAGGAGATGACGGGGTCTTTTTTGTGACTTATTCTATCCTACCTACAATTTGGTAGTAGGGGCCGAGGTCGTTTGAGACTTGTTCCACCTGCTTTATAGTTCTCGTTAGCTTAAAGGTAAGGTAAAACATATTTTCTAGTATCCTAAGATATTATCACAATCTTTCTTGATAATTATCTTTAAATACTAAATATACCATATACTAAGTTAATACCAAAAATATAAAATTTTCGTGTCTACAAATTCCCAGTCAAGACTGGTTGTAAGAGTTTTGATCTCGACTCCAACTTTGTCTCGAAACATGAAGTAGAACTACTTGTGATGAAATAATTGCCCCCATGACGTATACTAAACTTGACCTTTAGATAATGTAGACCAAGAGCGAAAATCGTCCTACTGAACATGCCAATTTGTAAAACATAATAAATCGTACCTGTAATAGTATATAAAGAGGAACCAAAATAATATGAAAAACAATTATTAATAAATATAAATAATAATAACATTTTTAGAAGCAAATTTTGTATTGCGATAACTGAAATACAAAACAAGGAAACGAATGAAATTTATTAATAAATACTCCCTCCGTCCCGATCAATTGTTATCTATTTCCGTTTTGGGGGTATATCACTCATTTGTTATCTATTTCTACTTTTGGCAAAACTTACACAAGTGGACAAGTAGATATGTGATGTGTGCAAGTGGACATGTGAGAGAATTCTTTAATTTATCATTAATTTTCTCTTCTTCTCATTTCTTTGGTCTTTGTGTCGAAACGAATAGATAACAAATGATCGAGACGAAGGGGGTATAAAAGAAAGTACGTGTACAACCTCTAATGTATTTTCTGGTTCTAATACGTCGTAAGGGGTACGCGTGTTGACAACTTGTATTGTATCACGCGCGGTGTAGATTTGATTTCTTAAGAGAATCGTGATGACTTAAAACTCTCTTGAAGGTTTGACTTTGTGATTGAGTCTTTTTCGCATGTGGCACGATTTGTTGTACTTGTTGACTGCTTTCAATTATTTTGATAGAGAGGATTAGTAGAAATTAAATCTTCTTCTCCATTGCTCCTTACAAATAATGAATTCGCAATCCTTTGAAATGGATGAGGAGAGCTCTATTTATAAAGTTTCAATTCCCCTTGGTGGACTTTGGTATTGGTCTTGGCAAATTCAATAAATGCGTCGGGAATTAAGCAATCTAGCAGATTAGAGTATGATTGATTGCCTATATCGTGTTCTCCTTGTAAGGGTTTCGGGAACTCTACTGAGATGTGTAGAAGGAAAATTGTCCAGCCTGCTCCTAAGCAGTTGCTCTTTTGTGAGGGGGATTGACCCGTCTGCAGTAATAAGACGGGTCGTCCCGTCTGAAACAAGAATTTGTGGCACCTAAGAAGGTCTCGGTGCCTAAAGTTCCTAAAGATACTCACCAGCCTCAAGAATTCAAAAAGAGGATAAGGGGAAAGTGTTATGCAGAAAACTCCCACTGTTTCTGTCAAGAGAGGGACATAATACATGAAGTCTCTTGCAAGAATTGTTTCCAAAGTATCGAGGCAAGAAAATGGGAGTATATCTTTATATGCTCCGGGGGGGATGACCTTTTAGATGCTCTGAATATGGCATTGCATAGGACTACTCAGACAGTTAAGAAGGATGAAAGTGCGAGGAGGGTAGCTTTGGATTATGGCTAGTATTGGTTTTTGGAATGTAAGAGGGTTAAACAACTTGAATTAACATAAGGAAATAATTTTTTACATAATAATAAGTTGGGGTTGTTTGATTTTGTTGAAACTAGGGTTAATAGTATGACATAGAATAAGGTAAGAAATAATATTTGTGTGCACTAATAATTCTCGGTTAGTAGTATGAATTGGAATAAGGTAAGATATAATATCCGTAGTTATTGGGGTACTAATAATTCTCACCGGCGGCTCCAATAGCCTTGATTGGTCGCCGGCGAGGCTTTCCTAACCTATTTCTCACCTCATTTCTATTTAATTAGTCTGAAAGTGACTGATTTGTTTTAAAGTTAAATCCCTAGAAAGCCCAAGTATGGCAATCGTCGCCGTCTGATCATCAACCGTCGCCGTCTGACCATCAAGCGCTGACTGAGATTGTGTGACGAGGTTTCGTGTTTACATGCTTCTTACCAGTGAAGTTGTGTACCTTATTTGTCTCTTCTTTGGCTTCTTTAGACCATCCCCAAGCAAAAGTCGCGCTAACTAGGTCGCGACCCGGTTTTACTCTTAATCCCACTTTAATTATCTTGACCTACTTTTACCCTCCCAAGCAGAAGGTCACGACCTAGGTCATCAACCCAATCATTTTCCACTTCACATCATTCACAATCATTTCCCACATTCTCTACCCCACTTTTCTCTCTCTTACTTTTCTAATTATTTTTCCTAACATTTTATAAATCAATTTTTTTTCTATTATTGTAAATATCTTAATAAAATAAAAACTACCCCAATATTTTACAGCTTTGTTAATCTTATGACGTACTTTACGAAAAAAAATATTAATGAACAATGTTAATATTTCGAAAAGTGATTAGACAATTTCATTAACAAGTTTTTAAAAAATATTGGAAAACATGATTCGACATATAAAATACGCATACATAATTGACACAAATTCTCATTTGCGACGGATCACGAATCTTATCATAAATTTCAACGAATCAATCTTTAACGATATATTCATATGGATTAATAACTAGCTAAAGTCGAATAATCATAACTATTTTAAATTAAAGCAAGTAATTAGTTAATTAATTATTAATAGTAATTAATAAAACTGAGTACTTAAATGCTACTAATAAAGTTTTCCCAAGTTAATAAATCATATTTCCCCAATTCCCATTTTTATTTCTACAAACTCCACTTCTCATCCCAACTCAACCATTTACACGCACCCCATATACATCTTTCCCAAAATCCCATAGTATTAATTTTGTTTTATCAAAACAATTTACCCATATCAATTGACATCATTCCCCAAATCCCATTTCATTGTCCCCAAAGCTCATTCTCATTTTTTCAAATCAGTCGACATATCAATTTCATCATCATTTAAAATCAAGTGTGATTTAGCTGGTTGATTTTTGCAAAAAATCGATTGATTTTGCTGCATCACCATCATCACCACTCGGTTTATTTATGTTCCAGATCATCCCCTTTCATCTGCTTCATTCTATTTACCAGATCTTCACCATTACCATCGTCAACGTCGTTGTTCATCAACATTTTCATTTCTAAATTATCATCCCCAAATATTTCATCCCCAAACATATTACTCTACCCAGATCATTTCCCCAAATATTTCATCCCCAAACATATTACTCTACCCAAATGAAACACCCAAATATTTCCCCAAATCCTTCTAATTTTCCTTTCCCCAAATCAGTAGTCTCTTTTGATCTACTACCTGTGGTCACCGTCTTCATCCTTCCTTCACCATCATTCACGGCCAGCATCATCATACTCACTGTCTTCATCGTCTTCTTCCGTCTCTCACCAGATCGCCACCACTGTCATCATCTCCTTCAATTCCTCTGGTAATTAATTTAATCTGGTTTCCATTAGCATAATAATGATGCTTATTGTTTATACAGTTAGTTTGATACTTTTTTTTTTGTTGAATTCAAAATGGGTCAAAACATATCAAAGTTGAGTTTATTTTATGGGAAATTAAAAAATATAGCCTTTTTCTATATACTCATATTTTTTTTCTAATCTGATTTAGTATATATATCTCCTTTCGTTTATTATTAATTAACTCTTCAACTTTCTTATTTGGCAGAACAGACAACCTGACACACATTTGTATTTCTTGTTTTTTAATTCACCTGTAACAAACCAGAATAGGACACGTAGAGGGTCATCAACTGGGTCATCTTCATCAGTTGTGACCTCTTTGAGGTCAATTGGTGACCTCTTTGAGGTCAATTGGTGAACTGGGTCATGCTAATTACCTCCTTAATATGTGATTATCATGCCCCAACAAGGTCATGACCTCCCTCATGACCTTGCTTGGGGATGGTCTAAGACCATCCCCAAGCAGTGGTCACGCTAACTAGGTCGCGACCCGGTTTTACTCTTAATCTCACTCTAAGACCATCCCCAAGCAAGGTCAATAAGTAGGTCATGACCTTGCTTGGTCATGGTAATTACATCATTAAGGAAACTAATCTTGTGACCATATTTTGTTAATTTGTGACCAAACTCAAATATGGTCAATTTGTGACCATACTTGAAACAAATTGACCTATCTTGTGACCACTTATGTGTAGGTTTTCTATTGGTTGAACATTGAACAAAAAAAAAAAAAAAAAAAAAAGGCCTAAAATACGGCTGGTAGCAGACTAGCAGGTACTTGGCAGTGGGCATTCACTCTCCATTTCCCAAGATCTTCATTTAACTCTTTCCACTTCACAACCACTACCTACCAACAATAAAATTAAACACACATTTAATTAACCAACAATAAAATTACACACATTTAATTAACAAAAAAAATCCTATAAAAAGAAGCATCTCTCAGTAATTTTTTTTCATCTTCCAAAAAAAAATAACATTCACAGTAAAAATAAAAAAACCAAACACATTTATAACTCTCTAATTTTAATAAAATTATGGATTTAAATGAATACGATATTTCAAAATATCCCACCGATGATTATTTATCTCAAAATAATTTAACTTTCGATTTAAATCAAAGTACTCAAACTTTTACCGAGTTATTATCGAGTTCTCATACAAGTCAAAATCTCGATATTTTTGGAAATCCGATATTGTTGTCTCAACTCCCAACTAACAATTTTGTAGAGAAAACTCCTCTTTATTGTGCAAGTAAATCCAAAAAAAGACCATCCCAAAAAAATCACATCAACTTAAAAATCGACGGAAAAAATTGGACCGAAAAAGAGGATGAAGCTCTTATGTCCGCTTGGGTTTTATGTAGCACCGACTCAATATTTGGCAAAAACCAAAAATCCAACACAAGATGGAATTCGGTTTTCGATTTATATGAACAAACTCGTAAGGAAAATTCAATTCAAGGTGAAATTGGGATTAGGAGTCTTGAGGGTATGAGAAGTCGTTTTAGACGGCTCAATTTCCTAGTAAACAAATGGGTTGGTTGCTACTCTCAAGTTCTTAGTCGACCACCGGCAAGCGGTACTAACAACGAAGACGACATAGAACTAACTCAAAAATTATTTCGTAATGAAAACGATAATAAAGAATTTGTTGATTTTCATGTTTACAATAAAATCATGAGTAAGCATGTCAAATGGAGTTTACCAAAAAATCAAATTGATGTAAGTGAGAACATTGTTTCGTCGGGTTCAAAAAGGTCAAGGACCGAAGTTGATTCTAGCCCATCAAGTGTTAATATTCCTACCATGTCAAGTATTAATGTCCCAACCCCATCTACTCTTAATGTCGACACTTACGAACGACCCGAAGGAAGGGAGGCCGCAAAAAAGAAAAGGCAAGGTAAAGCTCATATGGCCGGGTCCGACTCGATGTTTACTCCCGATGATCTTTTAGTTCTTGAAGGAAATAGAGTAACAACGAAAGAGCAAGTTGAGTTTCGACAAAAAAGAATGGAAGCGGATTTGAAAATTGAAGCAATACGAGCTCAATCCCGGAAAACTGAATTGGAGATGACAATGCTAAACACATTGCTCTCACAACAAGATTTGAACCCGAAAGATCAAGAAATGAAGGATAAGCTAATCGACAAATATATGTCCCAACTCTAATTAACTAATTATGTTTTAATTTTAGTTTTAATGCGTTGTTTAATCATGAATAAGACAGTTTAATTTCATCTAATTTGCAAAACAATTTACTCACTAAGAAGGAGTAACAACAAAAATATTTTGAACAAAACAGAACCAGCAATATATATTAATAATAACAACACAACAATAATAATAACAATCAGCATTAATGTATATTGAACAACAACAAAATTAACAACACAACCAGCAACAATATACATGATATTTAACGAGATATGATAATAATAATAATAATAATAATAATAATAGTGATAATAATAATAATAATAATAATAATAATAATAATAATAATAATAATAATAATAATAATAATAATAATAATAATAATAATAAAAATAACAGTAATATCGGTAATAATAATAACCGTACTAATAATAATAATAATAATAATAATAATAATAATAACAGTAATAATAATAATAATAATAATAATAATAATAATAATAATAATAATAATAACAGTAATAATAATAACAGTAATAATAATAACAGTAATAATAATAATAATAATAATAATAATAATAATAATAATAATAATAATAATAATAATAATAATAATAATAACAATAACAATAATAATATTAACCGTACTAATAATAATAATAATAATAATAATAATAATAATAATAATAATAATAATAATAATAATAATAATAATAACAGTAATAATAATGATGATAATAATAATAATAACAGTAATAATAATAATAATAACAGTATTAATAATAAACGATTGATGATACTTATAATATAAAAAAAATTAGAAGCCAAACGAAAATGTGAAGATTAGAAGTTTACCTGGTAAAATAATGAACGATCGATTGATATTTAAGCCGATTGATACTAATGAACCATCGATTGTTATGAAAGATCTGGGTTGATAATAAAAACGAGATACATATATACATAAAAACGAGATCTGACTTGATAATAAAAACTGATTGATATGAAGGAATGAAGGAAGTAATTGAGGAAGGAAGTAATTGAGGAAGGAAGGAAGGAAGGAAATAATTGATGAAGGAACAAAGGAAATAATTGGGAAGGAAGAAAATTAATTGGAAGGAGGAGTTAATTGGGGAAAATGAATAATTGGGGATTTGGGGGTGGGTTGGCACTTGGCTGTTGAACGTGTAAAATTTGTATTTTTTTTTTTTTTTTTTTTAAAGCTTTTTAGGAAAGTGATAAAATATTTTTTTGATTAGTATATTTAAACTATATATTTTTATTGTTTGGCAAATCGTTTATTTAAATTTTCGTCGATCAAATATAGTCGTTGGATTAATTATAATATAGTCGTTGGATCGAATATAGCCGTTGCATTAACTATAACCGTTAGATTAAAATATAGCCGTTGGAGTATAGATAACCGTTGGATTGAATATAGCCGTTGGATTATTTCTAACCGTTAGATTAAAATATAGCCGTTGCATTAATTATAACCGTTAGATTAAAATATAGCCGTTGGATCAAATTCTTATATATACCCACCTAATTGTTGAACAAAATCACCACAAAATTATCCTTCTTCCAATTAATCATTATTACCATACAATTACCTTTTATAAAATACTCTTTACAATGTCTAATTCTTCAAACGAAAATAATGTCGACCAAAATAGCTTTTCCGATCACCAATGGGAAGCCGAAGCCGATGAGAGATTTGAGTCTATACAAAATCTTATATCCCGACGTATGAATGAATACGTCAATAGAAGGGTACGTAATCCACCTCCTTCCACTAGACGTCCTAGGAGACACATCGAGAGAAATCGTGAAGAAGGTCACAATCAGTTGTACAACGACTATTTTATGAATCCAGTCTATCCGCCGGAGCTTTTTCGCCGCAGATTTCGAATGAACAAGCGAGTATTCATGCGATTAGTTGAGGCTCTATCCGCTAGTGATCGTGTTTTCCAGCAAAGACACGGTGGTAATGGGAGGCCTAGTTTTTCGCCATTACAAAGATGCACAGCTGCTATAAGAGTTCTAGCATATGGTACGTCAACTGATTCAGTAGATGAATATTTGCGCATGAGCGATACATCTATAAGAGATTCTCTCAAATCGTTCGTGGAAGGTGTGATACAGAACTTTGGGACCGTCTATCTACGTAGACCCAACCCCGATGATTTAGCTAGATTACTCCATATGGGTCAGGTACGTGGATTTCCTGGTATGTTAGGTAGCATTGATTGCATGCATTGGGAATGGAAAAACTGTCCAACAGCATTGGCAGGACAATACGGCGGGAGAAGTGGGAAGCCGACAATTGTTTTAGAAGCTGTCGCATCGTATGATTTGTGGATATGGCATGCTTTCTTTGGTACACCAGGTTCGCTCAATGATATTAATGTTCTCCAACGTTCCCCATTATTTAATGAATTGTTAGAAGAATCTGCCCCAGCTGTTAATTTTACGGTTAATGGTACTGACTATAATATGGGATATTATCTTGCTGATGGCATATATCCGGGTTGGGCAACATTTGTTAAATCAATTAATGCTCCTCAAATTCAAAAGCATAAGCTATTTGCAGCTCGACAAGAGAGTTGTCGAAAAGATGTGGAGCGTGCTTTCGGTGTCTTACAAGCTCGATTTGCGTTTATCAAACGCCCTTGTCTTCTTTGGGATCCAGTTATGATGGGGAAGGTTCTTATGGCTTGTATTATAATGCATAATATGATAGTTGAAGATGAACGAGATACTTATCTTAACTATGAAAGCATAATCCAACAATTCAAGGAAGATAATCCGAGTTCAGCTAGTGATGATCAATATGAATATCATCGTCGCAGAAGGTCGACGCAACAACGGTTCGTGGAAATTCATGGCGAAATTCGTGATCGTGCAACTCATAACGCATTGAAAAATGATCTTATTGAGCATATTTGGCAAAACTTTCGTAACTAGAAGGGGCTTTTAATGCATCTCCTAGTATTCAATGTTTTTAATTTTTTTTTTTTATCATGTATGCGTTATTTTATATGTGAAATTATGTTTTTCCAAATTTTTTTAATTGTTAATGAAATCGTCTAATCATTTTTCGAAATAATAAAATTGTTATTTAATATTTTTTTTTTCTGTAAAGTACGTCATAAGATTAACAATATCCGTAAAATGTTGGGGTACTTTTTATTCAATTACGATATTTACAATAATAGAAAAAAAAATTGATTTATAATATGTTGGGAAAAATAATTAGAAAAGTAAGAGAGAGAAAAGTAGGGTAGAGAATGTGGGAAATGATTGAGAATGATGTGAAGTGGAAAATGATTGGGAATGATGTGAAGTGGAAAATGATTGGGTTGATGACCTAGGTCGTGACCTTCTGTTTGGGAGGGTAAAAGCAGGTCAAGATAATTAGAGTGAGATTAAGAGTAAAACCGGGTCGCGACCTAGTTAGCGTGACCACTGCTTGGGGATGGTCTAAGTGGAAGTTGCACATTTGTATGAGAATAGGTTGTCCCTAGACATGGCAAAGGTAACCTGATACGAATGACCTAACGTGATAATGTTGGCTGAGATTCGAAAGTGATCCAAAAATTGTTTTTCAAACTTGTCTGAAAGACCCGAACTAACCCGACCTGTGAGTGACCTGATCTGAAATGACTTATTTTAAGCAAAATCTTAACTCAAACGACCTAGAATGACCCGATCTGAAATGACCAGTCCTGGAGTGACCCGATCCAAAATTAACTTGATCCAATAATTAACCCGATAATTATTGACCCACATATGACCCGCTTATACGAACTAAAATTCACTTTAGTCTTCCTTCTCGTTTCATTGAAAGACATAATTAATGCAAAGGATGGATGAGTGCCGAATATGACCGTTTTAGTCAAGTAAAACTAAAATGGTAAAAGTGAAACTGTAAAAGCAAGACGAGATATAATGAGTAGAATTGAAGTAAAAGAAAAAAGAGTAGTAATGGAGGTGGAGGGCGGTGAGCGACGTGTAGACCATGTGACGCCCACATCACTCAAACTCCATCGTCTCTATGATTCCTACATATTCTCCGATCCGACCTCTGTACTATGCTGCTCATCTTTATGATTCCTTACGTACGTACCCAATCAGGAATATGGGTGATAAGTTAGTAACAGGTTATATATTACGCACATGTATAAAAAAAAGTTATTTGTGATAATCTAAACTTATTTTATCAACCTAAGTGAAAATTACTTGACTCATTTGAAACTTGTGAATTTTGACGGATATATCTGTCCAAGAAAAACCTTCCAATGTAGTTATGTCATACTCCGTATGTTCAACTTTGGTGTTGGAATTCGGATTATCTTTATTTTTTAATTACTCTAATCAGTTAATAGTAGGGCTGAGCAAAAAAGTCCGAACCAAATATTTTAACCGAAACCGAACCGAAAACCGAAAAATGGACTCCGGATATTCGGGTTTTTTTCGGTTCGGTTAACCGAACCGGATTTTTTTATGAAAAACCAGAGCGGATTCGGTTCATAGAAAATTCAAAGCGGGTACCGGTTTATGAACCGGTTTATTTATTTATTTTAAAAAAAAAAACTCAATTTTTCAAGCAAACAGTCGGTTCAAACAACAAAAATCTCAAATCCCCATTTCATTTTTCAAGTTTCCATAAATTAGTAAAAAAGTAAGTCAACAAATCAATAAATAAGTTGAACTAAAATAGGGTTATTACCTAAAAAGATGAAAAACCGGTTATGAAAACCGGTGCGGATAAACCGGTTTTCGGTTTCGGTTTTAAAATTTTTAAAAAACCGATTAACCGAAAAAATCCGGTTCGGATCCGGTTTTGAAAAAAAATGATTTTTAAAACCGGTTATCCGCTCCGGTTTGCAAAACCGGAGCGGATAACCGGTTTTGCTCAACCCTAGTTAATAGTACTATTTCATTTATTATGTTTCTAATTACTCCGTTTAACATTTCATATATAATCAATTAATATTAATATTTCATTTAATATGTTATTTTAGATTAAGTTTATCTCAATTTTCTTAATTAAACTAGATTAGATCGTTTTCTCTAACAATCAAGATAATATATTAGAATTTATACTATTTGATCCACCTTTATTAATCCTAAATTTAAATACAGGCCATTAATACGTTAAGAATAATACGGAATTACTTTTTCACATACGAATTTTAATCTTTCATATACAGTTTTTCATAAACTTTCCTTATCCTACCATTTTCTTAAAGATAGACAAACTAAGTCTTATACTTATCATTTTCCTTAAAAATCGAATCAAAATGTTCTAAAAACTTGAACAATAGATTATAATTGTCCAATTAGTGACGTAATTTGTTGTTTAGCAATCATTAGTATGTTTTGTTGAAATAATTAGGGTTTAAAGATGAGTAATTAATAGGAAACAAACCAAAGTTTTTTTTTCTTTCTGGAAAATGTTACCTATAAACTATACTGGAATTAATTTTTGTAATCAAGAAGAAAATTGGAATAGAAAGATATTTACAAGATCAAAAAATTTGTGTTTTGCATCATATTATCAAAGATACTGATTCATAAATCATAAGCCATGTGCGTATAACGAGTTGCTCATCATTTTGGATATGTTGTTTGCTATTAGAAGAGATCACTATTGCAATGCGTTACTGCAACTCTGTACTATTTATGATTTTAACTATCATATCATATAGTTTGTGGGTGGAGAGTGGAGAGACATCACTATTGCCATTTACCAATGAGTTAGGAATTTTAGTGTGGGAGAGGAGATGTGGGTTAGGGTACCCCGGATGGTGGGTGGAGCGGGGAGGAGCGGGGGAGAAGGGATAATGGTCGCCGGAGAAGAGGATGGTGGTCGTCGAAGGGGGAGTTGCCGGAGGGTGGGCCGCCGGATTGCCGGAAGGTGAAGGGAGGGAGAATGAAAAAAAAAACAATTGAGTGAGTGAGGGAAAAAAGTGACAAGGGTAAAGTCGTAAAAGACCTATGTGAAAGAGTAA
>JAIUZE010004152.1:0-10394 GCA_022085475.1 Heliosperma pusillum
AAGAAAATGTTTTATTTGGAATTTTCCAATTATAGTTGCATGGATAGACAAGTAGATGTCTTCAGAAGCTAAGTTAATGCGTAACTACGCTTAGATCCAAATCATCAGTGAAATACCTCATATTAGGTGTGTACAAGATACACAACAAGAACCACTTGTCCAAATAGGGATTTGGAAAAGGATGTGTACATGACACAAGCCTAAGGTATCTACCTAGAGGTTATGATGATCTTTTTTATTATGAGATATAAGAAGTTTTTCATTCGAATTGTCGAAATTTCATGTATAGACATGAAGTTGAGTGGGAGTTAATTTCATGTGTAGACATGAAGTTCAGTGGGAGTTAAAATTATCATGTAAAGACATGAAATTCAGTGGGAGAAATTGTTTTCCACGTGAATGATGTATCACTCGTTGTGAGTAACGTATTCTTGTTACCTTTTTGAAAGGAATGGTTGGATTTTAATGTTGGATGAAAGAGGGCAAGATGTATACTAAAATCAAAATCTATTATGGAATAGAAGATTTTAGCTTGGCATTTGGAAAGGTTACTTATATCGTTAAGAGCCTTTATCTATCTCAACAAGTTAAATAGGTTATTTATGTTAATAAAAGTGGGATCGCTATGAAAGGGTCATAGTCATCCACTGAACCTAAGAGTTGTTGATCACATGAGACCGATCATGTATGCCATTTCATACACATACCTAAATGAATTGTATGCTGAGAGCATGACAAGCCTATAATAAATTAATCCACATGAGTGTCATTGGATAGCCTACTAGAAAATCCATAGGGTTCTCAAGCAGAACTAGGGATTCATTCTTGTGTTTGGTAGAGAAAATTTGATATGTGGTAAAGGTTACACAAACCCAAATTTCCAAACTTATAAACGGATTTATCGAAATCCTAGGCGTACTTTTGTTATAAAAGAAGCGAATAACTAAAAGGATGATTGAAGAGTCAATAATTATAAATTCTACAAATAGAGACCTAATACATTGTGATGAGGATAAGGTGGTTTAAAAGGAACTAATGGTAGATCCTTTCACCTAAATACCTATCAGTTATCGTGATAACGAGTGGGAGCATCTTTCAAATTAAAGAGGCCAACACTAGATAGATATCTAGACATGTACATAGATGAATTCATGTTATTAGGAATAACGTTGGATGGAAGGAAAAGGCAATTAACAAGGTGGGAATAAATGAATACATGGTATATTCACTACCTAAGCCTTTATTGCATTTAATAAGATCGTCGTGAATTGTCATAGACGAAATAAATTTTAGATTATATGTTATGAAGCAATAACATTGTGTTGATTGTTCATATATCATAATCACATTTATCGTTTAAGTTTCTAAAACTCGTTTTGTGCTTTGTTATATCCAAATGGGTTGTAGAGACAATTTTGAACCCCATTGAAGTGGACTGTATTAACATACCATTGACCCATAGTCACTTATATGAGGTGACATCTCGAAGTGACTAGAATGTGGTGTGATTGATGGCAAGTTCAAGTGTCATAGGGTTATAAGGGATGACCAATCGATCACATAGACAGATTGTAAGGGACAATCTGTCGGGCAGTGACCGCTTATAGAATTCTAGCAATTCTTGTAGCCTGGTCGTGGCAAGAGCTACTAGTATTCTTTTGATTCAATTCTTTGACTAAAGACTATTCGCCTAAGGTGGCACAGTTTTAGAGTGACTTTGATTTATGCTCTACGACGTTCGTAACTGGGGTCAAATGAGCATCTTTTGGGTCATGATGAGCTGTGGCTATTCAAAGGGAATAGTGCGATATGAATTGTCCACCCCTTGTCAGGGTTGTTTTAAAATCTCAAGGCCACTCGAGGAGGAGTAAGCTGAAAATGCGTGGCCACGCTCGAAAAATATCTATGGTAGATGATTCCGGTCAGACAGTTACTCTCCAGATCGAGGAAACCACTCTTGATATGATCATATGCAAGTACGACCGGCAAGACATCTTGCATTGAGTTGGAGATTGTAATAGGACAAGAGAATTGGTGAGGCACACTTGTCTCGGACAAGTGGGAGATTGTTGGAGTAAGTGTCCTCAACAATAGTGCGATCACATAATTAAATCTCAATATTAAGAATACAACAGGGCTGATGAATATTATTGTCAACTGGTCAACATAAATCGGTAATGATTGGCTCAATTGAGTTTGACGTTACGGTCGCATGACGGTGGTGATCAGTTGATCCCTTGAGGTCACACCTAAAGGACAATCCCCAAATCATGTACATTAATTAATTGTATAGTGATATAGATTAATTAATCCCTTAAATTGAACCATGTTTAATTTGTTAGTGAGAGTTATGTCTTATTGTAAAATGATTATATAAGATTCATTTTAGTTATTTAATTGTTATATTACTAAGAATGCATTATGTTTATGAAACATTTGAGATAAGTGAAATTGGTCGATTATAATTACAAACTGTGGTAGATTATATCAAATATGAGATGACCCATTTTATTTACATGTAATTATAAAATGTGACTTAAAATGTTAAGTCTAATTTATTTGTTATGAAATTGCATTTAAATTAGTTAAATGTACATTTATAAGCCTAATTACATGTTACATGTCACATGTCACATATGTGAGAAATGACAAATTACAAAAATAAAATGGACACCCATTTTATGTTGTTAAAACCGGTTGGGGGGAGTATAGGGTAGGATTTAGGTAATTATAATTGTTCTAATTAAGAATTAAACAAAATGATTACCTACCTATACCTAGCCTTAAGTCTATTGCGTTGTTAAGAACAAAAGCAAAAGCACCCACCCTTCCCCATGTGGTGGTGGCTGGTCATGCCATGCATAATAAGGAGATTTTTCTCCTTATTTTGTATTGATTCATCTCATAAGTTTTGATATACTTATCTCTCTTAAACTCCATATCTCTCACTAAGAAAACTTAAAAAGTTTTGTTATTAACTTGAGTTCATAAGTTTCTAATAAAATTACTAAGGTAGTAATAAGAGTTATTAGTAAATATATATTTAAGAGCTACTACAATATATACTAGTGTAGTATTTTGTAGTGTAAGAGGGGTTTGTCTTGGGTGAAGCTTAGAGGAGTGTTCTTATACTAAGAACTTGGAGTTTATCTTTATTATTTAAGCTTAAGAACAAAGTAGGAAGGAGTCCTATTTTGTGCCCAAAAACCTTTATATCAATGTAAGGAAAATGGTTCTTCTTATCTTTGTTTTTAAATGTTATGCATGCATAAGATCTAAATAGTTTTAGAGTAAACTATTTGCAATATGATATTTGAAATGTCTAATATCGAGTTTAAGAAACTCACAAACCCCTTGCAATTTAAAAGTCTCGACATGCTCAATCAATTTGAGTACATGAGGGCTAACGTTTTGGCCCTCTTTAAGATTCATGTCGAAAAATGCGGAAGCCGTCTCATATTGAATGATCCTTCGAGCTTGTGAAAACATGGTCACAAGCTTGACATAGATATCATAGGCGGTGCTCATCTTTATGGCACTCCTTTGGAAATCGGCCTCTATTGAGAAGATCAAAACATTTTTGATCGCGTCGGCGTCCTTTTGGTAAGCCTCATAGGCTCGCCGTGCGGCGGCGGTTGACCTTTCATTAGGTGTTTCGGGAGAGGCTTCGGTAAGGTAACGAAGCTTGTCGTCACCTTCCGCGGCCAAGCAGAGTTGCGCATCCCAATCGGCACAATAAGCGCCATTCTTTTCTAACTTGCATCGATCCATAAAGGATTGAAGCCATGAAACGTTTGTGAGAGTTGGAGCGTTTGAATTTGGAGTTGCCATTGCGAACAAATAATATTGACTAGAAAAATGAGATGAAGGAAATGTCAACATTTATCGAATTAAATACTTGTAAACATTTTAAAACAAGTTTTAACATTTAAATAGTGAACTCTACCCAACTATTATAAATGATTCTGAGATCCAAATTCATATCAATTTGGGCACGGTGAGCCGATTAATCCCTTATTAACATATTTCTGTGGATTAACTCTTTAATCGATTCTACAATAGAACTCTCGGTCGATAATATTACTTTAATATTTATCTTAAGCCCGGAACACATGCGGCTACGGTCGCGAATACTTCCGTTGAGCTCAATCTAAATTTCGAAATAATAACCTTTATCACCCCACTTACCCAACGTAACAAGTTGAGCACCCCGGTTAACCGAGCCTACTTCCTTGCGAAATTGGGATTCATGGTTCTACATTTGGTAAGGCTTGATCTCAATTATTTATTATGAGAGGTCATGTCAATTTATTATCTATCTCGTTTAAGTGAACTAAATTGATGAATTAACGATAATTTTAATTGACACAGTCGAAGACTCGAGAAAATATGCATGTCATGTTATGTCGATTATTTGGCAATGCATGAAAACATATTAAATAAAATGCAAGCATAAAAGTAAAACTCCTAGTATGGCCTCTCCTAGAATAGAAAATCAAATAATCTATTACAAATTCGGAAACAAACTCCTTTGGTCCCTTGAACTTCATAAGCACCCTTCCCAAGGTCACCGCCTCTCTCGGAACGTTTTTCTGAATGACACCGTCTTTGGGAAACTCCGGTATTAAAAATAATTACAAAATATACAATACAATTAAAATAATTTCCGATTATAAATTTGTAAAATAAAATAATACAATAAAAGGGATACGAGATCACATTAAATTACAATGGAATCAATATTCCCTTACATTTCGGGCAATATCGATTAAAAGTAAGGTCATACAAGGAATAAATTACATAATTTTAAATAACATAAACCAAAATAAGACATTCATAATAAATATGCAGCAGAATAATATGTATAAAACATGCTCATTTTAAATGCCAAATCGCCCTATAATATGGTTTATATCGTATATAACCCGGTTTTACGGAAATGCATGATAATAACACTTTAAAATCACCAAACAATACTTAAATCATATTTATGTCCAATTTAATTATCCCCACTGATTTAGCACTCAAAAGTTAGTCATCACTCAGTTTTTTGTGACAATAATTCAACTTGTTGTTATATAATTGCTCCAAAATTAGACTTTAAAATCATATTTTAATCAAATAAATCCAAATTTAATTACAATATTTAAAATTTTGAATTTTAAATTTTTGTACATTCTGGAACATTTCCATGACACTCAAAATATCAGAAATCATGGTTAAAAATTACGAATCGTTTTTGAGAAAAATTGGTTGCGCTTTATCGGTTTTATCAAATAAAATACATAAAGCATATGAAATTTAATCAAATTAAAAATTTTCAACTTTAAATCTGAAATGTGGGACATTTATGCAACCAGGAACAATTTTCTCTTGATATGAAATTTATTTTAGCTTTATTTTCTAAATAAGTAACTATTTATGCCATTTTTACATTAAAAATTCATAAATCATTCTAGACAAATCATATCTGTCTCAAATTATCCTGCCTGGCAGAAAACATGCATGAGACAACATACTAAAATTTCATGGTCAGATTCAAAGCGGAAGTATTTTTAACCATATGACCTTCATTTATATCATTTTATCATATAAAAATAATAAATCATGAGAAATAAGTCCACTTTACACGAACTTTTACATACAGTAAGTAAAATGCATGAGAGATATTGTGTTAAACTTTCAAAGACAGAAGATAAGTCTAACTATTTTTAGCATTTTAAACATCATTTTACTCATTAAAATGTAATAAAAACACTAAAAATCATATTTGACCAATATAAATTTCCATAAATCATCAAAATGACCTAAAATCAAAACAGAACCAGAATATATTTACATGCAATGACTTTGTGTAACACTCGTAATCTTAGCCGATATGATTTAATAATATTATATTAATATTAATTAGCATAATTTTAGATTTAGATTAGAACTTAGTTTTCCGTGTCTAATTCAACAAATCCGGGTCCATATTCGGACTCTACTCGGAATTTCGTGTGAGTTACACTTTGGGTCACATGTTGGGCCTTTTTCCCAATCTCTACTCACGCACCCAAACCAACCCACACTCATTTTCTCACTAATCATTTCAGCAAACCTTTCCTCTTCTTCTCCGTCACCAAACCCTCAAAAACCCCAACCTCCATAACCACCATTGTTGAATAACTCAAGCTTCACACAACTCCCTCATTCCTCACTCAAATCTCTTGATTTTCAGTCTAATCTTCGTCTCTTATACTCCTCTACCTTGTGTGGTAATAAAGTTACCACATTTCTCATTTTCAATTTTTCCATCTTTCTAAAGGACGAATTTTATTCATCTTTTGTGTCTTTGTGTAGGTAGAGACCTCCAAGACCCCGACAAGGATTATTATCTCGTGGAGGAAGTCCTAGAAGACGTTTGAAGACGCAAAAAGGTAACGGTGAAGGATTACTCGATATCAATTTACGTTTTTAATGTTTTAATTGTAGTTTTAGTATAGAAAGATATAATCTTTGTTTGAATTTCATGAGGAAACATGTTTGTTGCCCTTTCATGTGTGTGAATTCCATCTTTCATGTTTTCTTCCACTAATCATATGTTAAGTAGTATTCAAGTGGCTAATTATGCTCATTTAACATGTTGAAACTTGTGTTGTGCATTAAATATGTTTGGGTTTGCTTTAATTGATGTTCATCCAATGATTGGTAATGTTTAATAAACATTTAATGTGGTTTGAGTTTGATAATTGTTGTTAGGATTGAAAGAGAATCAAATGAGTTAGAATATTGGTTGTTGAATGTTGTGTTTTCGTGCCTGTGAGCCCCAGCCGGCCGACCGGCCGCCGATCACACCCACCGGCTGGGGCTCCCTGTATTTTGAAAGTTATTGTTAGTGATGCTCTGTTGTGCCAGCTGGGCAGCCAGAGGCCGGTCCCCTGGACCGGCTGGCACCCCCTGTAGCTTATTCTCGTTTCTTTTCCATATGACTTCACATGTAATAGTTTGTATGGTTTCCTGATCGTATAAACTTACGTAATAAAATTAAATATTCATGTTTACAATATATGATATCTCATATGATTATATCAGATGTTTTGTGACGGTTTTTGATATGTCCCTTCTTGAGTCGGTTCTACCTTATGTATTTGATTTGAGCACAAATTGTTGAGTGCTTTGAACTCTCATTTCCCGGCTACACCTCATCCTCATTAGACTGGAATGTCGGGGCGATGGGGTGTATCCTCGATGCTTGTGTGCATTTTTAGTGGGGATATGACGACGTTGTTAAGAGGTGAACGCAATTCCTTGATCGACCCGGCCGTCAAATGTTGTATCTTTGCGAGCTGGTGTTATTGCATGTAGCGTACTAGCTTGACTTTTGAGTATAGATCTCTTTCCGCCTCTTTCGTGTGGTTTAGCCGAAATTGGGGTATTCAACGTCCTTTGTGTGATCGAGTCTTGAATGTGGAATGTCAATGCACATGTCAAATCGGGAAATGCCTCATCCCGAGAGTCTGGCAAGGTTTAGACTAGGACCATATTATTACCACCGTCCTACTGGGAGGAATAAAGTCTTATGTGTCTGAAACATCTTATCGTACACCGTGGACATGTTTGTCTAGGTCTTGCTACTTGTACATGATTCTAGTGCGTGTCATTTACCGTGAGAGTGTGTATGCATATAATTGAACATATGATGGATTGTATGCTTGATTGATTTGGATGCCCATGACTCGTTTGTATGTCAAGTCCCAAACCTTCTCAAGCATATGTCGCTAATGGTGGAATGCAAGCCCTTAGTGTTCTATATGGTTGCCAAGGGGAGTCTTCCCCGAGTCTTGTGTCGTATGATGATGATAGCTGATGGTTTCCTTTACTCATATATTGTTATTATCATTATGTTATTCTCATATCCGGCATGATATATATGCTTACATGATTACATACTTGTTAATATACGTTTTACTGTATTATGGCTGGGAGAACCCGGAGTTACTCCCCACAGACTTTGGCGTTTATGTTTTCATGAATGAACAGGTTGCTTGGATGGATCTTTTCTTGTTTTTGGGTTCGGGTGTGGGCTAGCAAGCGTTGGACTTGACGATTCACCCATAAACGTTCTTAGCTAGTTTACTAAACAACTTTTATGTATGATTATGTTTTGAGAGACTATGTCTCTTTGTAGTATTTTATACTTTAGTTGGTATGTAATTGACATTCCCCGTACTCTTCCTTCGGCATGTAAAAAGTTTCAAAAATATCGTATTTTCCGCTATTTAAAACGCATGCTTGTTATGTTTTATTTCCCCTATCGCGAGGGTTGTCACAGTTGGTATCAGAGCTATGACGCTCCCGACGCACACACGTGAACGCCAAACTTAAATTACTTGACCTTGATTTACTTGGTAGTCTCTTTGTTTATGCTAAGTGTTAGGATTAGCCTTGATTTGTTTTTGTCTCTTATGAAGATGGTTAGAAAACAACTCGTAGAGAATGTCATTCTGGAGGCTCTCACTCAAGTCCTAAGGAATCAACAAGATGTGGCTCATGCTCAAGCTAACCAAGCCCCTCCTCTTAGAGAAGACCATCACCAAGGAGGCTATGCTTGGGTGGCTAGCCAAATTGATCGGAGCAAGACCAAGCCTTATGGAGGAGAACCGGAACTTACCGAGCTCTTGGAGTGGTTTCGGGAGATGGAGAAGCAATTCGACTTGTATCAAGTCCGGGAAGAAGACAAAGTGAGGATTGCTAAGCACTTTCTTGTGAGGGAAGCCGACAACTGGCGGTTGATTACTAGTCCTACCGCTACTCTTGAAGTCAATTTCAATTGGGAACGTTTCAAGACTCTTGTTGAAGACGGATTGTACCCCAAGGAACTGAAACAACAAAGACTCAAAGAATTCATCGACTTCAAACAAGGTGACTTGACGGTTCAAAACTTCACCACTCAATTCAACAAGCTTGCTCACTTTGCACCAAGACTCATCAAGGATGATGAAGACCGAGCGTTTTACTATCGTAGTAAGCTTAGTGCTTTGCTCCAAAGCTTAGTACTTTGGGCCGAGAACTCCATGAAGGCCATCAAGGATGAAGCAAACATGAAAAGTCCCTCTCCTTCCTTCTCACCTAAGCCAAACTTCTATGGCAAGAAGTCGTTTACCCCTTCATCTTCCAATACTTATGCTAACAAGCGAAGATTCAACCCTCCTCCAAATGCAAATGCAAGAGCTCTCATTCCTTTCTTGCCCCAAGCTACTTCTAATGTGTCTCCTAGGCCTTATTGTGACACCCTCAAATTTGCGGAAAGAAAAAAATAATTTAAATAAGTAAAAGATGAGAATACGTTTCTAATAGGTTCACTTTAGTGAAAATCGGTACATTTTAAAACCGTAACCTACTATTAAATATATTCATCATAAGAAGGTGTCTTAAATAAAAAGGTTCATAACAAATACGGAAATAATATTATACAATAAAAAGTATCTGAAACGGGAGACATATCTCCCGTATAAATACAGAAATAAAAGAGTGTATAATAATATACAATCTAAGAACCGAATATAGGTCCAAGGTAATACTTCGCTCGCTAGCTCGTCAATGTACCCAAAGTATGCATCACCAACCTGCCAACCGCATTAAATATAAACACGGAAGCCACAGTCAGTGGGGAGTAACTCCGAGTTCTCCCAGCCACGAAATGTCGAGTTTAATAAAACATGAATAACATAAAAGTAATGTATATGGAAAATACAAAACCTTAACATATACGATATGCTTATCATGTTATGAAACAAATAACTAACATATAACCTAGCATGTGAAGGCTAAGCTACTCATGCAAACTATCATGTGAATCAGTTAACAACCGGTAATCCAAACGCTATCAACCTTAGCCGGCTTGCATCTCACCTTCTAAGATTCATAGAATCATACAAACATGAAAGACCAATACTTCTATAAACAGGCATAAGTTCCTAGCACGGCCCATAGTCGATTGTAACTCGAGGCTATACCACAAGGTAGGAAAACATCCGAGTCCTAGACTGATCAGACCTAGCGACAACAGCTATTCCATTCCCCGTCCCATGACATAACCGTCTATGAGAAACTCTACTAGGCGACCCCCTAAGCAGAGATGGCTAGTACTTAAGCTGGCTCCCTTCCCAAAGCGGAACTCTTAGGATGCCATGCCCCGACTTGGAGATAAGCCCCCCAGGCCGTGACACAAAATCTATCAAGCAGTGAACTATATACTCGTTAAAGATAGTGCGGGCCTATCAATGTCATGGTCCAAGATACTCATTTAGAATTAGAATGGTCAAGACGCCATATACTCATAATTCTCTATGGGTACTTAGTCAACACGACACCAACCATATAATAAAACAGTCACGGGAAAAACAGCCTAT